>MIQA02006689.1:0-51469 GCA_001887855.2 Sclerospora graminicola
TTTCTGGCAAGAAACGTTCTCGTTATTAGGCACGCAGTTGAAGATGTCAACTGCGGACCATCCGGAAACGGATGGGCAAACTGAACGCGTTAACCGCGTTCTCGGAGACATGCTGCGTTCATACGCGCATGCCTTCGAGCAGTGGAGTGACTTTTGCCACTCACTGAGTTTGCAATAAACAACTCGATGCATGCTTCCACAAAGCATACACCGTTCTACGTGAATACCATGAGGCATCCATGAACACCATCTTTACTTGGCGGTACGCCAAATCTAAGTGGGGGAGGGACCCGCTCAAATTTTGAGCGAGTTGATGCGCAAGTTGCAACCGCAACTTGCGAAGAACTTGACGAGTCTTCTACTGTTGACACAGTAGAAATTCAAGTAGTTTCAGTTGATACTGAAGCTGCCTACGAAGAATATTTGTCTGCAGACAATGCTGCAGACAAAGAAGACAGTCTATCTACTGCTAATAAAGCAGTAGATGAATTCGTATTACTGCTTGACGCTGTAATATGTTACGTGAGAGATGCACTTGCTTCTGCTTTTGACAAGCAGAAGCAAAATGCTGACAAAAATGGAAGGAAAAACACAAATTCCTTTCAAAAAGGTGAATTAGTTCTATAATCAACAACTAATTTGCCTACACATGCAATTAGCAACTTCCCTACACGGTAGTTGTTCCCTAAATTTATTGGAACCTTTAAGGTCCAAAGTGTCAAGGGGAATGCCTATACATTAGACATTCCCGCGGCAATGCGCCTTCACCCAACATTCTACGTTGGGAGGCACAAGACTTATCTCCCGCCTCCGTCTTTTGACGAGATGCATCCCCACGGCGAATGTCGTGCCTCTTTAAGTTTCCCAAAAGAGACTTGTAATCGGTTTCCAACCGATTGTGGGAAGTCTGGAGAGTTTCCATCCCCGACTTTAGTCGATCAATCTCGACCAGCAGAAGATCGTTCTTCTGCTGACGGGCAACGTGAACGCCCAAAATGTCGTGTATCTTCTTGAAGGGAACCATATGTCTTTACAGAGTAAGACATATCGACGCTCAACCCAGAGCAAGTCCTCTCGAGCTTGCGAAGCTGTGAACCATGCTCCGCAACAACGACGACGAGGGAACTACCAGCCCCCGCCGCCCCTGATTGATAATCAGGGGAATAAGTGCTACATTCTCGAGCGTTTGATTGCGAAGCGCTCGGTTCCCTATAAGAAGGGACAGCGTACCGAGTACCTGGTACGCTGGTTGGGATATTCCCAAGAGTTTAGCTCTTGGGAGCCAATCGAGGTCCTGAGGGCAGACATCCCTGACCTCCTGAATGAGTTTGAGAAAGATACTTCTTCTCAAACTCGTAAGAAGCACCAACACTAAGTGTTAATGCACGGGGAACATCAACACTCGGTGTTGATAAGTGGAAAGTGTCAACACCAGGTGTTGATACATTAAGGGCGTCGATCATGCCCTTAATCATAGTGGGTACTGAGGAACCTCGGTACCCCCGCAGCTCCTTTTTGTTCAGACGAGGAGCTCCCCATTGACAACAAGGGCAATTCAAATGAGAAGGGACAGGTATAATGGATAAATTCCATTTTTCCTGTACGTGAGTGCTTTAAATAGCGCTCGCGATTTACGTGAACTCGCTTCACGTAATCATCGGGACCTTCAGCAAAGGCATTCCAACTTTGGGTCAGGACGTCTTTATCGTCCCTGTTCTTCCAAGCACCTTTTCGGTTTCGTATAATAACGAACCTGAAAGAAAAGTTCGATGAATGTACCGACGTCTATCGTCGGTACCCCTATCGAAGTGGCGGTTGCGAATGTCTTCGCAATCATCTAACGCATTGATATCAAACAACGGGTAAAGACAACCTCAGTTGCGATGTCCGCCACTGTCGGGCATCAACGTCCATGGTGGGGTCAAAAACCCCACTTTGTACGGAACATGTGGTTCCGTACGACAAGACGAATCAGAAGTGGCGAATGCCACTTCTGCACGTTGTTTCATGGCAGGTGGAGCGCCACTTGCCCTCACGAAGTCATCATCTCGACGAGGCGATGTCGAGGTTTAGAAGGAGCTCTCCGCTCCTTCTGCCATCTTAGGACGGAGTTGTCATAATCGACAACGTCAGACTCCTCTTCGCCTTCGCTTTTGGGCGATGAACTTCTAGCGAGCTTACGCGCTAGACCTCTCAGGGAGGACGGTGACGTCTTCATCCTCTTCTTCGGAGTCCGAAGCATCTCCAAACAGCGAAGAACTCTTCTTCGCCACCCGCCATTCGGCAGGTGTTAGCGTTTTAGATGTCGCGGTAGTGACATCTTCACGTCCCCTCTTAGATACTGCTTCCGCAGCATCTATAACCAGAGACAATGGGTCTCTCGGCTTCCCCTTCTACGCTACGCCAGCAGCGATGATGTTGGCACCTCAGCATGTGATGCTGAGGTGGATGCTTGATGCGCAGTTTCAGCAGCGCCCGTAAGATCACCTCCGCGTGCCTCGACCATTGATTTCTTCTGGTCCTTTATAGTTGTAAACAATTCATTGTTTTGACCAACAAGTGCCACCACTCGATTGGCCAATATTACATTTATTATTGGCCAACCACCTTGGGTGGGGGATGATGTAATGGGGTATCATTACATAAGTGATATTTCAATGTAAATATCACAGTTTAATTTCATACTTGTTGTGTGAAATTGAAATATTGGATTATAAGTTATTATAATCCACCCTGAAACCGATTCAGATTTAAATATCGAATCTAAGAAGAGATCTAATAATAAGAGTATTATTTGTCAGTTTTATTTTACATGTTTATACGATTAATTATAGTTATTAACTCTAAACCACTCATAATATATTCACTCTTAAACTTACCGTCTTGCAGCCACGTGTCTTGGATTTATATTTACATCTTCAAACAGCTCGCGCACACACAATATCTCCTTTCCACCCATTGCAGCCGCCACGAACTCAGCTTCAGCAGTGTAGAGTGCCACCGTCCCTTGTTTCTTGCACGCCCATCCAGCAATAATTTCATTAACGAAAGTAACATTCGCGATCACACTTTTTCGGTCCATTTTATCCGCAGTGAAATCTGCATCACTGTAACCAACGATCCTTAATGAAATGCTTTTGTAATCGTCGTGCACCAATTTCAATTTCAAATCCTTGGTCCCATTTAGGTATCGCGCCACACGCTTCGCAACATTGTTGTCGTGCTGCGTCGGAGCGTGTGTGCGGCGTGTTGGCGCGGTGCACCGCAAACGATATGTCCGGCCTTGTACATCGAGATATCTACAGTAGGCTACCCACTAATGACTGAAACGTCTTCACACTTGGTGCATTTTCACTTGACCTTTCAGGAAGCAATTCTTTCATATTTTCATTAATGCCCCACTTATTATCGGTGTCCTCACAGGGTTTGGATTTTTTAACCCGTGCTTCTCGAGCATTTTCTCGATAGCTGGCTCTTGATCAATCCGATTACCATTTCCAGGATGCCTCCCTAGAGTAAAAACTGGAGAAATTATTGGGGCACCACCTCCTATACAACTTTACAGCTGTCCGGAAGTATTACTTATGTACAGTTGGTCTGTTCTAAAGCCCGGGATAGTAGAAAGACACACGATGGCCAATAGTTCAGTTATTACATTACGACAATCAGCGGGTTGAACTTATTGGAAGCTTCCATCCCAATAGGGTAAACTAGGAGCCGTGATCAAGATGCCCGGCGCTGGAGGATTGGGGTGCAACGTCATTATTCACTGGCACGTGAGCAGGTAAACGAACGCCTCCAGCAAGCTATCTAGGACCGCGCCGACCAGAACAATGACCGGGTCAGGGAGCATGGTATAGAGCCAGGCTCACAGGTATGGTTGTATCAGGACCAAGTCAAGGAAGGTTACGCGAGGAAGCTAGTCCATATATGGCAGTCCTTTCTGAGTAGCGGAGGTGGTCGGGGAACACGCGGTCAAGCTGCTTACGGCAGGAACTGACTACAACGTTTTTCCAATAGTGCACGTTTCCAAGCTGAAGTTGGTGAGACACTTCCCAGATCGCCCGAGTACGCGCCTGGTATTGGGGAGCGACCGGTTCGATTTTGACGAAGCCCTGCTGCCAGAGGACAGCTGAGACAAACCGCTGGATCCGGACGAAAACGAAGTGGAGAAGATTTTGGATGTCCGAACTGGACGGAAAACCAGGTTTGGGCGGATCCATAGAGAGTTTCTGGTGCAGTGGAAAAACTACGAAAAACGGTCGCGGGTGGATGAGCTGGATCTAAATTGTTGGGTCCTGATGAGGGAGTTCGACCGCCGACAAGCGCGCCGGAATCGTTTCGAGGTCATGCAGACCAATGAGGAAGGTGGGTGGACCCAGAAAATTAGGCAACGATGAGTTAGTATGGATATCGTCGTGACCAGACATAGGAACGGTGGAGGAGTCGAAGTGCGAGATGCGTACGAAGATCGTGCCTCAACCGTTGTGCGGCTGCGACAAGACTCGGGGGCGGCTGTGGTGAAGTGACTTGGAAATTAATGGGTTTATGAGAACTGAATGCATCCACCTGATTGGTGAAAATGTTGGTCATAGCCATCTACCCGGGTCGGCCATCATGGGACGTGGGCTGGTAGCTGCCGGGTGTATTCTCTAGCGGCAGGATGGTGCCAGGACCGGAATCGAGCCAGGTGGGCGTGATCAAGGGACTTGTAACCAGGCTAGCCAGAGGTGGACCGGATGGCCGCCGATGGTGGATGACCGAGCGGCGGAAGGTCTAAAGGATGTACGTGCCTGAGGAAGGCTGAGCCTTTGTGGAAGACGGAAGGGACGCCGGAGGTGGATGCTAAGCTGTTCAAGAAGAGTTGACGCCAGCGGCTAAGTGGGCCTAGATTGATGGCTATCCAGGTGGAGCCGGATGGTTTTGGAGTACGTTGCACAAAACAGCATCCACGTGGAGCCGGATAGTTTTGGTGTACGGCACACAAAAGAGATCCAGGTGGAGCTGACTGGGCTATCTCAGGTAGGCCACATGACTATCCAGCCGGGCTATTTGGGGTTGTTTACACAAAAGGTTGTATTGGACATAGGGATAAAAATCAGTATACGTTTCGTTTTCTAAGACGCAAGTTTTCATTGGCTCACAGCAGAGGGCTAACAAGGTCCCCTCTTGCTGCTTTTGGTTTGCCCGGGGAAGGTTAAAGTAACCCACCGGAAGTCCCCTGACCGGGAGTCGCTGCGTCGTGTGTACTCACCTCAAGTCGCCCGTGTTTTGAACACGGTTATATCTCATATTGGAAAGTGTGATAACGTTTTGGCCTACTGTGGAAGATTGCGGAGTTTTGATTGGATTCCCTATCACATAAACGACTGGATTTAACCCTTTGTTGTCTTTGGTTTAGCTGGCCGATCGATTATTCTAGGTCCAGCCGTCGCAGTATACAAACTTCAGTATATTGCCAATCCTGCTCCCTGGTGAATATTTCCGCCAGGAGCTAACCCTAGTCCTCACCCTTGTCTCCCTATTCGACGGACTTTTAACTTTTCGCCCTAGGGCCCATCAAGAGAGCGCAACCGCGGGTACACAAGGTGAGCTTTTCGAACATGGATCATCCAAGTCACCACGACCAAGGTGATGGGAGTGACCGATCCAGCCGGCTGGATGCCGGATCGGATCAAGACCTGGATGGACGGAGTTCCCCCTCCGACAGTCAGTCATATGCCCCCCCCCCGAGGGTGTTCGCATCTCAGAAGGTATTTCTGAGAGCGACTACACCACGAGGATCCCATCCATAAGCTAAATAGAAAGGGGTGTCTCCCCTTAATCGATCATTCGACGAATAATGGCAAAAACAAGTCTGTCGGCGTACTTATCCCAGTCGTGCTGGTCCGCCTCCACCACATTCATCATGAGGGCTCTAGTCAGAGCTTGGGCCATTCTTTCCACCTTCCTGTTTGCTTGTGGGCGCTAAGCCATAGTTGCGCTCTGTTTTTGCCCTAAATTTAGTTGAACGCTCGGAATACGTCCGCCATAAATCCAGGTTCCTATCATGCCGGATGACTTCTCTTGCTCTGAAACGTCTAAACACGCATTCCTCGTAACTCTGAACAACCTGCTATGCGGTACGGGTGGAACTTGCTTTTGCTAAGACCAGCCCGGTAAACAAATCCGTCCCGATCAGCAGCTCAGTGTATCCATTTCAAGATTTAGGCAAGGATGGGATATGGCCCATAAAAATGACTTGGAAAGGATAGGTGGCTTGTATATTTCCAGGTGACGTTCCTTTAATGGTCGGCTGTTTCACAATCCGGACAACTTCCCACATAGGCCTGCACACTGCGATAGAGACCTCGCCAGTGGAAGTGTGCCTTGATTTTATGATAGGTCCGGCCGATACCTTGATGTCCCCCTTCCAAACTTACGTGATAGTGGTGGAGGATATCCGTTTGCAAGGTACCAGCCGAGCGGATTTATCCCTATCGATTTCGGGCTGGTCAGCATCTCGGTAGAAAAACAACAACCCGTTCTCATCCACTTCGTAATCTGGGGCTAGCTTAAAGCACTCCTTGGCTTGTTCGGCACTTAATTTCTCCACTTCCCTTTTCAAGTTAGCTTTAAGATCCACTATCCATTCCTCTTCATCTTGCGCTTGGGGGATCCGATCTGCCCGCAACTATTGCACTATCCGTTTGCTCATTACTTCTGTAGATGCTGATCCAGCGGCCAGAGAACGGCGCCTTTGCGACCGGGTGACGGCATTCACCCGGGTTACCTCCTCAGTGTTGGCAGGATGGATAAGTTCGGGCAGCCGATTGATCTCTGCCAGATCTGATAACAAGCTCGGATCAGAAGCCTTGACCCTTACTTCGTCGCACATAGCTAACGTGGCCAGGTGATCTGCACTCTTATTCCAGTCTCTTTTAACTTGTAACAATTCGTGTTCCGGCCATTTTCGCAAGGCGGACATAACCCGATCATTCAAAAGTCTTAGTGGGGGTCTATCTCCCCAGTGATTTGTCGGATCACCAGATTGGAGTCACCGCATATGATAATCCGCCCCTGCGTCCGGCCCGTCAGCAGATCTAGGCAAAGCAGCAATCCTCGGTATTCTGCCTCATTCACGGTTATGACAGGCGTGAAATCCGAAGCAGCAGCGAGCACTTTCCACTCGGACAGCTTCCATTGGATGGCACTATAGGCGCCTACCCCCTTTATTACGCTTGCTGACCCGTCAAAGCTCAGAACCATCAGTTCTGTGGTAAAGTGACTTGTGTGTTAATTGATGGGAAGGTGTGAAGTACTTTCCAGAGGGCGCCTTCTGATTGGCGGAAAATGTGGACCAAGGACATAGATGCCGGATGGCCGTCGCCGAGCGTGTCTACCAGCGGCAGGACGGCGCCAGGCCTGGAATCGGGCCAGATGGGTGTGGCCGAAGACGTGGGTAGTTGGGCTAGCGAAATAGGCGAACGGGATGACCTCGGATGGTGGACAGCCGAAGGGCGGATTGGTCGGAAGGTATGGGCAAAGGGTCCTGAAGGAGGTTGAATTCCTTGCGGAGGAAGCACCAGGGTCGGACGTGGAGCTGCCATGGAAGTGCTAATGCCAGCGGTCAAGTGAGCTTAGATGGATGGCCATCCGGCCGATCCGGCTGGGTTCGGTGTACCGGTCGGGCTGGTACCAGCTAGGTTCGGTGTACCGACCGGGCTGGTGCCAGTTGAGGTTGGTGTACCGGCCGGGTTGGTACCATCTGGGTTGGGTGTACCGGCCGGGTTGGTACCAGCGGAGTTGGTGTACCGCCCGGGTTGGTACCATCTGGGGTTGGTGTACCGGCCGGGCAGGTACACAAAAGAGCATCCGATCGGAGTTAACCGGGCTACTTCAGGTAAGACACATAACTGTCCAGCCGGGCTATTTGGGGTAGGTTACACAAAAGGGAGTATTGGACATAGGGATAAATCAGTATACGTTTCGCTTTCTTAGACACAAGTCGCTTTTATTGGTTCACAGCGGAGGGCTAACAAGGTCCCCTCTTGCTGCTATTGGTTTGCCCGGGGAAGGTTAAGTTAACCCACCGGAAGTCCCCTGACCGGGAGTCGCGGCGTTGCGTATACTCACCTCAAGTCGCCCGTGTTTTGAACACGGTATATTAAGTATTGGGAAGTGGTAACATTTTGGCCTTCTGTGGAAGATTGTGGAGTTATATTTGGATTCCCCTTTACGTACACGTTTGGATTTACCCTTCATTATTATTGGTTTGGCTGGCCGATCGATTATTCTCGGTCCAGCCGTCGCAGTATACAAACTTCAAGTATATTGCCTGTCGAGCTCCCCGGTGAAGATTTCCGCCCAGGAGCTACCCCTAGTCCTAACCCTCGTCTCCTTATTCGACGGACTTTACACTTTTCGCCCTAGGGTCTATCAAGAGAGCACAACCGCCAGTACTGACGGGTACACAAGGTGAGCTTTTAACATGGATCATCCAAGTCGTCACGACCAAGGTGATGGAAGTGACCGATCCAGCCGGCCGGATGCCGGATCGGATCATGACTCGGATGGACGGAGTACCCCCTCCGACAGTCAGTCATCTGGGCCCCCCGTGGGTGTTCGCATCTCAGGAAGAATTTCTGAGAGCGACTACACCACAATGGTGCGCGTGCCCGGATCTCTTGGTGACCCTGGATATCACCGCGAGTCCCTAGTGGGCGAAAGACCTAAACCTGTCAAATTTGTTGAAGATGTTGTGTCGGGTGCATTGGGGGAAGGCATATCGCCCCCAATGCTGCTGAAGATGGAAGGATGCGATGGTCGCCTCGGATTGGGGGAGTTCGAGGTCGACATTAAAGAAGAAGTTACTCCCCTAGAGGCTCCGCCGGGGGCGGATTACGGTACTGTGCCGGATTACGGTACTACTCACTGTAGTACCGGCCGCTATACCCCGGCTGGAGCCGGATCGGATTATGGTGCAAGTCACCATAGTCCGAGGAAGGATCATGGTTTCGACCATGATCCTAACAAACAAATGCATATTATGGATATCAAAGAAGAAAAAATTAAGAAAGAAGAATCGGAAGTCGGATACGACCGGAGTGGGAAGCCGGCCGGATCGGGATCAAGTCACGATCCGGGCCACCTACCCCTAAAGAGACCGGATTGGCAGGAATCGGATTATCCAACCCGCAAAGATAGGCCGCGTTTCGAAGACGAAGAAGAAAAGTTGGACGGCCTATCGCAGAAGGTTACGGATACAGACCTGGAGCGTGCTTTCTATCTTCACGGGTCGGGGCAGTTCTTGCGGACGGATAAGGTGCTGAAGATAACACGGCCAAAAATCCTAGGCGGATTAAAAGGTCCCGTCTCCCCCCCAACCCTCTCAGACGGCCGCATTTATGGATTAGACCCTGAATGTACAGCCGACGACACTGGACTCATGGTACCACTTTTGTTAGCGGATAAAATCAATGGGAAACGTCTATTATGACAAATTGTAATGATGGGTTAGATAGTGCAATATCGCCTATCTACTGTGTCACCCCACAGAAACACTCGAAACCACCAGCCTTAAACGAGCTAGTTGATGATGATGTTGAATGGAGACAAGAGAATATTGTAGGAATATTAAAAGGCAAACGGTCTACACGAAGGATCCAAAAAAGAAACTCGAGTTTTCATCGGACGAAGATGAAATTATGTCGGATTCACTAAAGTCCAACTCAGATGATCCTGTAGTGGAGTCGCTGATGAAGCTAATGAAAGATTGACCTAAGTTTGGAACAGCTAGCAGGTGTATCTACAACGCAAGCAGCAGGAAAGACCCCTAGCACAGTGCGAGGTTATAAACGGAAACAATTTAAGCGATCATTTGCTAGTGTAGACTCAGACAAGGATAAGGACATTGAGTTCACCGCCAGAGATGGTACAACATGGCAAGTGGCGGGACTTCCGTTAACCACTGCTCTACAAAAACAATGACTACCAAAACTTTCAATGGAGACAAAGGTGGTGCAGAAGATGCAAAGGCATGATTGTTCAAGTTCTCCACATTGCAAATATTTCGGGTTGGGATGCCACACAACGCTTGGAAATGTTTGTCGATAACATTGGGAATCCGGCTAAGTGGTGGTACAAGCGACTGGACACCAACATCAAGTACGACTGGACTCTGTTGTTGAAGGGTTTCAGGAAGAAGTACTGCTGGGATAAGACCCCCCCACGTCTGACCTATTATAAGCTGACACAAAAAAGTGACGAGTTTGCTTCAAGTTACCTGTATCGGCAAAATATAGTAGCGCCGAGAGCAGGAATTAGTTTCTGTGGGAAAGCAGACTCAACAGCATTATATGATCATATCCAACAATTTATCGAAAGTTTGCATGACAGAACATTGCAAATGCAGTTCCGATTTACTCCATTTGATAGTATCGAGGAGTTGGAACACAAAATTATGATGTATGATTCGTGTCCTGGAATGAAATCAAACAACCGAAAGCCAATTAAAGGGGTAGCAGATGGATTTGTACCGATTGTGAACCGAGTAGATCGTGATTCAACCAACATACAAGAAGCACGATCAAGTTCAACTCAAAAACATAAGCCAGTGCGTATGCAGACGGAAGGAAAGCAGCCTTAACATGCAATTACAGTGTATGTCCACTGCAATCGACGAGGGCATGGCCGCGACATGTGTTGGCTGCTACAGATGTTTGAAAACTGTAATTTGCAAGGTCACCTTAAAAATCTTGTCGACCGTACATAGAAAAGATGGCGGATTTGCTTTCTAAGCTGAAGTCTGGAGAGATATCGCAACAAGAGGTGTCGGAGCAGTTAAATGGCTAACCCAACCGTGTGTGGCAAACGCTGTCAATGTAAGAGGGGCGACCATAAAAATAATACCCAGCGCCCATTATCAAGAAATAAAAACAATACGAGAAAAACAGCAGGTACTGTTATGCATGGTATATATGAAGATACATGAACTGCCAAAATCGAAAAGAAAGAGATAGCGAGTAAGGTGCATACTGGACAACTATACGTGGAGTTATATGAAGACAAAACCAAATATGAAGAAAAAACAGAAGATAATTATCAAGAAACACAAGAAAACAAACATCAAGAAAACATAGAAAATACATCAGAAGTGATTGAAGACCAAGCTGACCGGCACAAGACGGCAATAGTTCATCTGGTGAACATAAAAGAAGGATAAAGACGAGGCTAGTAACGGAATAACGGTCTCGCATCCTACAGCACAACGCAAATTCATGTGCATGGCGCTGTCGACGATATGGAGCTTCCACTGATGATGCATAGTGGAGCCAATATATCGATGCTAGGAGTTTTGAGTTTATTGTAACTGTGGTGTCCGTTCTACAAATTTGACTCTGTTGCTGTTTATCGCCCGCCATGATAATATCTGTTGTTGATTGACCGAAATCCCCTTTCTCATCTTCAAAATCCTCATCGTCATTTCTCCCACTACTGTCCATCTCGACATTCATCTTTTGCTCCTTAATAACCAGTTATCTCCTCTCTCCATGTATATATTATAATGTGCATCCCCGAGGTGACGTAGTAAGGGAATCTTTGATGAGTCGGTACCCGCCTCTAGTTTTTGTTGTTTGACCTTTGTCACACACGCCTGTAATGTAATTGGATACTACGCGCAAGCCAAATGAGTTCTGTTTTCCTTTTCGTGTTTCTGGGGTGAAAAAAAAAGCGCTACTGGTTTTGCACTTCCCGGTACGTGACTAAACACATAGATATCCTTCTGTAACCAAGTTCTAATGCATGCGATTGTATCGTTACTACCCAACGCCGACAGCGACACCGCATCCAAAATGCAGATCCACTTGGGGCATCATTCAATAGTTTTCGAACTGCTTTGCTGATTCCTTCGCCGAAATTTTAACGTATCCCCGGCCCAAACGTAACAGTGTTTGCCTCCGCATTCCGGGCGGGAATTTTGCGTCAAAATCTACGAAGGTCCGACTATAATATCCTTCTTTCAGTACCCGCGGCAATTCCTTCAGTATTCGAACCGATTCTTTATCTAAGCCCGATCAAGCCAATGCTTGACTTCAGCGTTTCCTGTGGACGGTGTTTGAAATAACTTCACCCCCATTGCATATTGCTGCCTTCCGTAACGTTAATGAATCCGCCTTGACATCCTTTGAAATTTCTACAAAAAGGGGTCCTTCCATTTTGTTTATCTCAATGAGCAAATTCTCCAACCTCTTTTGGAAGGTGCTTTCTTGCAGCAGTGTGTCCATACTTAGTTGCTGTTTTCTCGTCTCCGTCAGCCTTGGTTTGAGCAATTTAGGACTGGATGCCGTCTTCTCTCGATCTGCTATCTTCTGAATGGTTGAGCGCGCTCCCGTATTGTCTCCCCTTTGATCAATGGTAACCCCATGCTGCTGTTAGAATCCCGTGATGTCTCTTGTTCCCTTCCTTCAATCTTTCTACTCATACTTGTGCTTGTCCTTATGCTCGAGTTCACGCTATTCTGGTCCGTCTGAAAAACGCCCTTTTTGTGTTTTCTTTTGACTTGAATCCATTGGTTTCCATCCGCTGTTGAGAGCTGTCAATCATCTCCGCCATACTTTTAAAGTAAGGGCCGGTAATTTGAGCTTCCGAATATGTTTGTCCTTAAGCACGATGCATTTCCCTAGAGTGAGATCTTGTAAAGGGGTGGTACATTTGCGCACCGGGTACTCGACCTCGCCACACCGCTATAATTGCTTCCTTCCTTGCATTTCAGGATGTTATATTATTATCTTCATGTTGCATACGTAATTCACCCGGCTATTGCCTTTGGGCACGCACCTGCCTGGACCACTAGTTCTCAGAAGGTCGAGTTGAACGAATAGGCTCCACTATTATCCAAATCATCGAACTGGAACTCTGTCCAAGCAATTCCTTTAGCATAGCGTACAGCTTTGATAGTTTTGACTGTCCCCATTTCAATAACTGCGGCAAATGTTAGCGTATAATCGATGCCAAACCTTTGCTCGTTGCCGCAAGCGACCAGTCTCGCCTTGTGTCGCTCAATATTTTCATTTTCATAGTGTTTTGACTTGGAACTCCACTTTGGGTGAAGGGGTTTGCAGTCCATGGACTTTTACCGATATTCCACACGTTATTGATCTCCAGGGCTTCGATTTCATCCTTAATTTCTGTAATCCACTTATCGCGATTGGAACTTTCATCGCTTGTGAAACGTTTTTCGGGTCAACCTCAGTAATTAAATATACTGACCCTAACTCTTCTGAAATTACTTGAGCTTCGACCGTTTCTTCTCGATCGCTTTGTTTCTCGACTTGGTCACTTGATTTGTCAACTTGTTTCTTTACGTAGCCCTTGGTCCGGTGTCTTTCACGTTACCAAGTCTTCTTGTTTTGCTTCTTTATAGTTACCTTTGCTTGCTTTCGACGAATTTTTGCCTTCTTCTTCGCTCGGTACCCCTTTTAAGGAGTGATTTGCTGCAAGGCCTTGTCTTATCTGTTTGTTCTGTTAAGGTTCTACTGAAGGCTGATCGAAAAGTTGTAGTGACACAACACATCCGGAACATTGAGACGCTCTTGATCTAGATTCTCAATGTTCCGGATGTGTTGTGTCACTACAACTTTTCGATCAGCCTTCAGTAAAACATTGTATCCTTTTACCCCCTCGCTTTTCTACGATTACGCTTTCTTGTGTTCTATGTGCGAGCGGTTCTTTTCCGTGGTTGCGGCACACCGTGCATGGTGAGCCGAAAACCACTATTTCACCAAGGTTCGGAACCTTTCGGTCAATATTTCAATGATGCACGCTTTTCATTCGCATTTGTTGGACTGCGATTTATGATATATGCGGCGTATTGGACGGTATCTCCCCAGAATATCACCATGCTAAGTCCGCACGAAATTAGCATACATTGATCCATATTCATAATGGTTCGATGCATCCTTTCAGCCTTTCCATTGCTCGCCTCACTACTTTGCCTCTATATTCCGATATTTCGGCAAAACCTATCCAAATTTTTATATTCCGCACCGCCGTCTGTTCGAAGCATGTGAACCTTGCAATTAAGTTGCCGTTCGAAGAAAACCACTAATGTTCGAACTTCTTCGCTGCTACGTCCTTGGTTTTTGCCAGAAAAACGCGAACATAGTTCGACTTAAAATCCACAAAATTAGTCATATACCGATTTCCAAATCTATCTTTCGGCGTAATAGGTCCTTTTAAATCCGAACAAACAACAACACCTATTTGATCGGTCGGCGCATTTTTTCACTGTTCTTCTTTGACCGTGCGTTCTTTGTTTGTTTCCTTGGGCACACGCCAGGCAATGCAACCGCTTTGTATCGGTAAGTGAAATTCCACATTTTTGGATTTTTTGCCATTTTTATAGCATCGTAGCTAATGCGCCCAACTCTAGCGTGAAAGTGCATGGGCTATCTGGTCTGAATATCCGATCCATTGCTAACTTCTTTGTCACTTTCATCGAGAATGCTAAACACCATGTGTTTTTCGACTTCAATTTGTTTGTCGACTTTCCCTTTTACCAATAACAATTTATTGATCATTTCAATATCGAAAATCGGTTTCCCGGTCTTGCGGTGCATTAAAATACGTTTCCCGAGTACGTAGCTCATTCCACACCCTTTCTCTTCTAGCATACCGTAGGATATGATGTTTCGAGCGAGTTTATCCACAAAAATACTTCATTAATCCAACCGGTTCGGATATGCCCTTGTATTTTCACTTGTAATTGCAACTCTTTATGGTGACTTTGTGTATTTGTCCGTCGGCTTGGAATCATGTTCTATTTATATCTACCGCATCACACAAGTAAGTCGCATCGTTTGCAAGGTGCATACTAGCACCGCTGTACAAAATCCAATTGTACTTGTTCGATACTTCCAAATTTTTAAATATTGCAAGAGTGAAATCGACTTTCTTACTCGAACTTTGCTTTTTTAGGGCATCTTCCTTGCGGATACCCGTATCCTTTGGAATCATCGCATTTCTCGGCCGTCGGCTTAATTTTCAATGTAGATTATTGATTCGCTTCCGACTTGTTTGCTCTTCTCCATCCATCCGCTGCAGATGAAAACTGTCATAGCCCTTCAGTATGGCGTAAAAAATATGACCGGTATGGTCACATTTCGCCATCAAAATCATTTTTAGGTCGAGTGATGAGTAATGAACAACATTGTCAAGCACCAATCCTTACAACCTTCTATGACTTCTATATAACCACTAGGTATAAATAGTGTTCATTCTAGGTTCGCTTTGGATGGTTCTTAGCCGTAAAAATATTACAGATTGCGCTGGGGTGATATTCGTGTGAATTGTTCTTAGCATTTTATTCATCACGTGAGCCAGCATATTTGATTCATTCCACCACGCGCCAACTTGCTTGTTAAAATACCTTTCAGTGGTCCCGCTGAGATAATGCTCTCAGACTTTGATTTCCTTGCTCCAAAGATATCCGCAAGCCGACTCAGAAATTATTGGATAAAACGCGTACCCCACTCCTTGAATCAGGCAACTAGCCCACCATACACTTCCTTTCCGTCGAAAACTCTGATCGACAGCTTGCAATCTTTTGCAAAAGGTGCCTTAAAAACTTGCTGCGGTGCTGGATTAAAATTTTGTGGCGGTGGTCTCATTTCATTCATATTTCTGAAATGGTTTTCACCGTATAGTTTAGGTTCTGAGGTGCTCTCAAAGGATGCCGTACGCATTTTTTTCCTAGCTTCATCGAGTTATTAAATCCAAAATCATCCATGTTATGGTTTGTGGATTCTAATTGATCCAGTCGTTCCGTAATTTTGCGAAGCATTTCCAGTATTTCTGCTCCTTCGGCACAAAAACCTGCTTTTATGCCCTCTTCACACCGCCACCAGCCGCAGCATCATTACCTTTTGGGCTCATAACCTGTTCAAAGGTGTTACCGTCCATCTCCTCGAGTCCGGGATGAATGTCAGCGTAGTTGATGTTGGCAAATTTTACCGAGCTAGGACTAGTATTCCTGTCAAGTGTATAATAGTATACCAACACTGACTTGTATTAGAATAGCTGTTGTAGTATAGGCGTAGTCCGTTATATTACTAACGTCACTGTCTTTAGTAATATAAAGTATATTAGAAAGTGTGTATCTTCCTAATGAATAAAACATGCATGCGAAGAGCCTTGAAAATAGCTTTGAAACTCTTGCGTAGTTTTGAAACCATTTTGTGTGTGACGTGCGATAATAGTCCCATGACCAAAATTAGCAATTGTCCTAAATTCATTTCATCCAATCAGAAATTTAAGTCTCTTTGATTTACACGAAAATCAAATTTTAATTCAACAAATGGCACAACGTGCGTTTTGCAATAACTAGGATATCTAGGAAGTCTTGGGGAAGTCTATATCACACTCATAAAAAAAGGAGACTGATACTATACACTTTGCCGGTAGTTACCTAAAATTACCATGTCGGTACGGTTTAAAGCATCAGTCACACCTCTTTAAGTACCTGATTCTAATTCAGTTTCAAAGGGAGCAAAATAGATAAAAGGTACTGCAATAGCCTACGTAATAGTCCTTTCAAAAGCGATGTTACTTGGACTAATAGGGGGGGGTCAAAATTGAAGATTTCGCTGTCTGATTTTGAGTAATTTTTTCTGCAGATTTCGTAAACACACAGCAGTGAAATCTTTTTGCTTTCACGATTGAAACCACAAGCTTATTTCAAGGAGAGAGAGCTGCTGGTTTAGGTTCAACGAGCGATCACTCCAACTTGCTGTCAACCCCTTGCGCCACCGCTCCGACTGCCGCTGCTGCAGTACCGCTAGCCTCCAACGAACCGGACAGTAGCGACGGAGAACCTGCCCCATTGCCGCCTCCGCGTCTGCACGCGGCCTCCAAGACACCGCCTGCAACTCCTGCAGTTTTAGACAGTATACTAACGGTTACGCCCCATCGCAAAATACCGTCAGCTGCTGTTGACAGTGCCAAGAAGCAGCTAACGGCTCCGAGAAGGAGAAGATTGTTACATTTTTTGAGAACGAGGAGAGCTAGGCCCTTTGCTTTGGTGCGTCCAAAGCTCAGCGATTCGGCGAGGCGCGAGTCGCGCGCATGGCAGAAAGAATCTTGCAGGTCTCCTCAACATCAAGAGGAAGCGCTATCAAAAGCTAACGTGGAAGCAGTTTAAGCAGCGCTTCGATACTTACAGGTCCACATTCTTGAGGGAGTGCAGCTGCCTCTGTCTCTCTGAGAGTCTTGGCATCGTTCTTTAAGGACTGCGGACAACCCTGAGATGATCAACCCAAATGGGTCGGAGGATTTCTCGTGGGTCGATTGCTGGTCTTACGTTCGCCGTTTCGAGTTTCTGTAGGCTGATTTAAGCATAACAGGGTTATTTTTCGCTAGGTTTTGTAACCCTGAATAAATTTTCCTAGCACACGTATTGTCTATTTGTTTGTTTATTTGTCTGTTTGACTTGTTTGGTTACTTTGATACCACTTCGACATCGATGGAAATTCTCCTTTGCCAATGGCTTTTGTAAATATATCTGCATACCGTTTTTGGTATTACAGTAGTTAATAGTAATCTCTTTTTGCTCTACTTTCTCTTGGACGAAGAAGTAGCGAATAATAATGGGTTTGCTCCTCCCATCTAATTCTGGGCTGCTGCAAATTTTAATGCAGCTTTGATTGTCTTCAAGAATAAGTGTTGGCTTTGTGCTGGGGTACTCAAGCTCCTTAACCAGTAGCTTCAGGAAGACCAATTCTTGCAAGCAGTGGCATAAAGCAATGTCTTCTGCCTCTGTTGTTGATAACACCACTGTATGGTGTCTCCGGGAGACCCAGCTTATTGGACTATTGCAGGACATAGTGACATAACCACCAATGCATCGACGGGTGTCTTTGCATTATGAACAGTCTGAGTCCTTGTATGCCATCATGTATTTAAAGAGTTTTCGATTGTCTTTTCCTCCCAGGGTCATACCATAGTCGCGAGTTCCACTAAGGTAATGCAGGACATGCTTAACCGCATTCCAGTATGTCTTTGATTAGATAGGAATTGGCTAGCTCCCCGAATGCAGTATGTGAGGTCTGGCCTAATGCCTGTCATGAGATACATGAAGCAACCGACAGCCTCTCTATAGCTCTTTGCGGCCATGGTTGCTTTCTCTTCTTCATTTACAGGACAGTCATTTGAACTTAGGTTTGGACCATGGGGATTGACTTCGGATACGATTCTAACATTAAAAAAGTTCCAGTACCTTTGTGGCATAATTGGTTCGGTGGATGAGCATTGATCGATCAGCCCTGTTGCGTTCAATAAACCAACCTAGGAGGTCCTAAATAGGTCATATGGAGCTCAGAAGCTCAGGGCCGGTTTTACCCGAGCAACGACTCGTTTAGACGGTGAGATAATCTGTATGTCAACTCGTAAACTACAATAAAGCAAGGTGCGTTAAACATAAGCTTTTAGAACGGACAGCGGTCTTTGATAAGACGATGGAACCCCAGTTTTTTTAGGTAATTGGCAAAGGTTTGATACCAAAAGCGAGGTGCTTGCTTTATGCCATATAGGCTCTTGTCAAGTCTGCACACATGCTCAGGTTGATCCGCCGATCGAAACCATCAGGCTGGTCCATGTAGATTTCTTCAGCTAGGAATCGTGCAACAACGCCATTTTAACGTCCATTTGTTCCACCGCATAATCCTGGACTGCTGCTATCGTGAGAAAGAGTCGCAGTACTTCCATGCGAACCACGGGAGAAATATCTCAGTGTAGTCAATGCCGTATTTTTGTTGGAAGCCTTTGATTACGAGGCGAGCTTTATAGCGCAGAATGCACCCATTACCATCGCGTTTACGTACGAAAACCCACCGACATTGCTACACCTTCCGGTTGGTAGGCCGGGAAACTAAAGTCCATGTGTCGTTGCTGCGCAGAGAATCAAATTCAGATCGGGCAGCAGCAAGCCAGTCAGATGTCTCAGGAGAGCTCAATGATTCGCATAAGGTCTTAGGGTCAGAGCATAGCGAGAAGCTAGAATGGAGATAATTTGTTCGTTAGCGAGGTTCTCCGCCTCAACATCAGGAGAGTCACTAACAGATATAGCTTTAGTATTTGAGTTAACTATTTAGCCTTTTTAGGCGGGCATGCCATGATACAGATAGAGCAATTTTTGCTCTTCTGTCATCACGATGCCAGTAGATTTGGCGGCTGACTTGAGCGCCCGCTTAAACTCGAGGAAACATCCCATCCAGTCGGTGCCTTCATCGTACTTTATCGTCATCCAATAGTGATTGATGTAGTACAGGTCACCGTGTGCCATAGAGCCTTCGTAGCGGTCACGTAGCGTCTGGTAGATCACATACGCTGACTTACAGCTTCCACGGGTAGCACATGCGAGGCATCGATCGTAGCGATCAGAAACGACCTCGTCTTCCGCTCCATGCGGTGATAGCGATGTGCGCTGGGCTTGCGCCTCTTACACGTCATTCGGGCGCAGCGAGCTCGTAGCTTCTCCTGCTTCGCTTTCATTTGTGCTCGCAGTTTAATCTGGCGTCTTTCAGCTTCGCGCTAAGTTTCCGCAAGCGATGGAATCACTGGGAGGGTCGACTCAGACACAGGCGTCTTCTTGGTCGGTCGGACGGGAGAATTTTTTGTTAGCCTTCGCCTCCTCCTCGGATGAACTAGCGTATAGCGGCTCGGAGGAAACAGCGTCGTCGGCTAGTGCCTGGGGCGCGACAGCATCATCATCAGAAGGCGGATTGGATGATGAGTCGGAGGGGCATCGGCATCAGCAGCGTCCTCGCGGCGGCGTTGTGCCACGCGCGCGTCAGGGGACTTGGGCATGGTGGGTGTATCACTTTCAGATGATTCCAAGCCCGAGTCGCTGGTCCCATGATATTCCTCTTGGTCAATGAAGCCTAGCCAGCCTTGACCGTCGAAAGTAGCGCGGACACGCGAATTCCACGTGGCGAAGTTGGGGCAGTTCAGCCTTGGAAAGTCTTGATTTGATCTCCCTAACGTTGGGCTCATAACCTGTCGAGATTGGTTCTCGGCGTTGCAGATTCAGAAGAAGAAGAAGAAGAAGACCACGAATTAAGAACGTAGTGGAAAAAGGTAAAGGAAAAAGAAAAAGTGTACTAAATTAAGTAAACGTGGCGCTCAAAATGAGCGCTGAGTGGTTTGTGGCCATTAGGTTAGGACAGAGAGGAGAAGTATGAATAAAAAAAAAACTTTTTAGTTGAATGAAATAGACAATTTAGGAGTTTTACACTGTAGCTTTGGTACTGACTTCAAGGGCCTTACTTCGACCAATCCTAAAGCAAGTCCGCGGAAGATTGGTGGTGGTGGTGCCTTTGCACGTTTACAAAAAGGAGGAAACCTATCTTACAACAAGATAGTAAGTTTGAGCTTTGTGTTTGCTATTATATTTCACTGTTTCATTTACCTCATTCTGTGCATATCGAACTGTCAGCTTATTATTCTACCTAGATGAGATGGTACAGGTGGTACATTATTACATATGCATTATAAAAAGGTACGGGATGGAGCAGCTGGGATGACCAATGGGACTAATCAGTTTAATAACCGGTAGTCTATCCGCATTAAGAAGATGGGACATACATCCTTGATTAGCTAGCGTAAGAAGGTACCTAGAGAACGATACTAGATAAGCACTTTCTAATTTGACATCCTCAACAAAAACAATCCCAGTGCCAAGTCTATATTCATTAGGTTATGAGCCCAAATCCTTACGACGCGTCAGACATACTCCGCAAAGACAACTACTTTGTGTGGGAGTTTAATGCGCAAATGCGATTGGCCAAAAACGGATTGCTTGAAAGTACTGATGCTCTGAAGGCCCCCGCGGATGATGACGCTTTGGCGTCAGGTTGGAAAGCCAATGACATGCGGGCCTTCGCTATTGTGACGACTATGGTTAGCCCCAGTTTACAGTCGATGGTGTGCATGGCGACCTCGACTGCTGAGGCATGGGAAATACTCAAAAAAATATTTTTACGACAAAATGTACATAATTGAGTACAACTGCGGCGACAGCTGCACGAATTTCGATTATCAAAAGGTGGTAATATGATGGAGCGCTTTCTGCGATTTGACGAGCTGTGCATGACTATGCAAGCTGTGGGACAGGAAATTTCTCCTGATGAACATTTGGTGATACATCTAGGTAGTCTAACGGACGACTACGAGCAGATTGTAAAGATCATCGAAAACATGCCTGGCATGACACTTTTTCACGCAAAGGAGATGTTGCGACGTGAATTCGACAGCATGGCACGGAAAGAAAGTCAAGAAGTTGCGTTACGGACTACGCAATCATCGAAGTCAAAGATGGTACCACGTATCACAAGTAGAAAGGGCAAGTTCTTGGGAAAGTGCTTCTTATGTAATAAGTATGGACATAAGCGCCAATACTATAGAAGTCAGGAAGAAAAGAAAGGACGTGAAGAACAAGCTTTTTCAGTGTTAAGTGGATATTTGGATGGGTGGTTACTGGACAGTAGTGCCAGTAGTCACATGTGCCCACACAAAAACGAGTTTGTGGATATTCGCCCATTGGAAACCCCAGTTAGAAAAACCATTGCGAATGGTAGCGAAGTTATCGCAAAAGGGGTCAGAACAGTGTGAGTGGTACTCAAAGGCGGGAAGACAGTCCGAATTGAGGATACTCTCTGGGTTCCGGGTTTGGATAGAAGATTGTTGTCCATATCAGCATTGTCGAAGAAAGGACTGCATGTTACGTTCACAGAATCGAATTGTGAAATAAGGAACGATAAGGAGATCGTTGCCAGTGTTGCACATCGCAACAAAATGTAAATTCTAGAGTGTGGTCCGATTGAGTCAGCTAACTCATTTGAAGAGAATGGACTACAAACGAACCCGGTGAAGACAAGTACATGGCATGCTCGGCTAGGCCATCTGTCATTACAGACGATGCAGAATTTACATAGAAGCGTCAACGGCTTCAAGTTGAAGCAACTACCGGATCAAGAAGAGCAAGAAATATGTGAAGGGTGCATGATGAACAAGTCAAGCATCAAACCTTTTACAAAATCAGCGTATGGAGGAATCAAAACCAAAGATGTTTTGGAGATAGTTCTTAGTGACGTGATGGGTCCAATGGAGACTAAGTCATAAGGAGGTTCAAGATACGCAGTTACGTTAATTGATGATTTCTCAAGGTATGCAGCAGCATACTACATTTTAAACAAATCAGAAGTAGTGGATCGATTCCTGGAATTCAAGGCTCTCATGGAGAATCAAGTGGGAAAGAAGATAAAATAGATAAGAACCGACAATGGAAAAGAGTATATCAACAGAAGATTTTCTGGAATATGTCGGAAAAGCGGAATCGTTCATCAATCAACAGTTCCGTATTCACCTTGGCAAAATGGATTAGCTGAACGGATGAATAGGACGCTAACGGAACGAGCAAAGGGAATGCTCTTCCATATGAATGTGGAAAAGAAATGGTGGGCTGAAGCCATAAACACGGCTGTTTATGTCACAAACCGGATTCCATGTGCGGCTCATAAAATGACCACAACTTTCGAAATAATATTTGGACAAAAACTGGACCTTGAAGGAATGCGAGTTTTCGGTGCTCAAGGCTACGCACACATCGACAAATCGAAACGGAAAAAGCTCGACAAAAAGACGTTTCGATGCATGTTGTTGGGGTATTCAGAACAAATCAAAGGATATAGAGTCTGGGATTATGAAACCAAAAAGGTGACATATACAAGAACAGCGGCGTTCAATGAACAACCACAAGCAAAATATATTCAAGTGGTTGATGGAGAAAGTACAAGTAGGATTACTGATGAAAATGAAGATGATTGCGTGTTTACGGAGTTCCAACAAAAAGATGAAACAGAGGATATGGAAATAGAAGAGCCCGGAACTCCGCGTCAGATTGTCAACAACCCAAATAGACAAGGCGAGTCCGACACATCTGACCCTCTATTTGAAATAGACGATGTAATTATGGCCGATGATGATCTCTTTGAAAATGGAGATGGTACAAACCAATTGGTGACAAGGTCAAATCAACATGGAAACGTTGGATCATCTGTGGAAAAAAGCATAGTCTCTTGTGCAGGGAATCCGTCATCAACAGAAATTGTTCCATTAGGCAACGTCAGCTGGGACATTGTGACAACAGCTGATGACTCATTGGTTTCTGAGATGCGACATCCGAAACGTCACCGAATTGGATACGAACAGGCACATGCTGTATACGAAACCCCGACATCGTATAATGAAGCCATTGAATCTCCATAGCGCAAAATGTGGGTGAAAGCAATACAAGATGAATTAAGTGCGCTGAAAGAAAAAGAGACATGAAGTGTTCAAGAAAAACCACCAAGCAAAAAGGTTTTTGGTACAAAATGGGTTTTTGCAATTAAAAGAAACGAGCATGGTGAAATCGAACGATTTAAGGCACGTCTTGTTGCTCTTGGATACCGTCAGACGTATGGTATCGACTACACCGAGACATATTCTCCGGTGGTGAACTTAAATTCGGTTCATGGCAATATGTTGCCAAATGTGTATGTTTATACATCAGTATAACATAGACACGGTATTTCTCAATGGATTGTTAGCAGAAAGGGTGTACATATACCCACCTCAAGGTATCAGTGCAAAGCCGGGTGAAGTGTTCAAGCTAAATCGGAGTCTATATAGACTTATACAAGCGATAATTACATGGTTTAAGACCATAACAAGCGTTTTCGTCACTATGGGTTTCAAGTCCTGCACATCCGGCTCATGCATGTTCATCCAAAAATATGAAGATTCGTGGATTTACGTAGCCCTGTATGTCGATGACATGCTTATTGGTGCAAAGTCAGTTGAGGCAATAAAAAGGGTAGCAGAGGAGATCCTAAAACATTTCAAGTTGAAGGTGCTAGGAAGCGTCCGATTTATACTTGGTAATGAAGTGGATTACAAACAAGATCGACGACAACTAAATTTAAGTCAAGGTACCTGCATTCAAAGAATGATCGAAAAATTTAGTCAGATCAACTCGAAGCCAGTAACAAATCCAAGTGTTGAATGACAGTTTTTGTACAAGTGCAAGGAAAAGGACCCAAAAATGGAAAATCGTCCTTTTCGGTCACTTGTCGGGTCGCTGTTGTATATTGCAACTGGAACACGACCAGATATTGCATATGCTGTTTGCCAATTAAGTCGACACCTGGAACAGCCAAGTGAAGAACATTGGAAGGCCAGAATTCGAGTACTCATATACCTCAAGTCAACTTCGAGCAAAGGAATTTGTTACCATGGGAATACAGATGGTATCAAGGTTGAAGCTTATACAGATGCAGACTGGGCAGGAAACAAAGAAAGTCGACGATCAACATCTGGGGTGATGGTGATGATAAATGGATCTCCCGTTATTTTCAGGTCGAAGATTCAACAGAGTGTGGCGTTGAGCCCAGCAGAAGCAGAATACATGGCTTTATCGTTATGCATTCAAGAAGTGATGTGGACAAGGAGCTTACTGAAGGAATTGAAGATAAATGTCGATTATTCAATTTCTGTCTACGAGGATAACCAGAGTGCAATTGCTATTGCTAAAAATGATGGATACCAGAGTCGTGCGAAACATATCGATATTCGGTATCATTTTGTACGGGAAAAAGTGAAGGCAAAGATCGTGGACATCAAGTATATTGAGTCGAAGTTTCAATTGGCTGATTTCTTAACTAAGGCGATTTCGACAAAGAAGTTTCGCTTCTTATTGGAAAAGTCTAAGTTTGGAAACTTCTATTCGAGGGGGGGGTTTTGTACCTAGATGATGGTACAGGTGGTACATTATTACATATGCATTATAAAAAGGTATGGGATGGAACAGTTGGGGTGAGCAATGGGACTAATCAGTTTTATAACCGGTAGTCTATCCACATTAAGAAGATGGGACATACATCCTTGATTAGCTAGCGTAAGAAGGTACCTAGAGAACGATACTAGCTAAGCAATTTCTAATTTGACATCCTCTACAAAAACAATCCCAGTGCCAAGTCTATATTTATTACTTATGATTCCAGCGATGTTATCAAGAGGTGGCAGGAAGAAAACCGAAGACCCATAAGTAACGGAAGTTATTTCTTTCAATATGAAGATGCCGCTGGCCGGAAGGGTCTGATCGATCACATCTCTGTGGTCAAGCGTGAGAGTGAGCTCCGCGTCTCGTGGGCATGAGAGCATTTACCATTAATGTCCAAGAGATGAGTTGGAGCACCAGACGAAAACTCGTGCTGCATCTACAGCGAAACTAGCCTGAGACGCGCTAAAAAAGTACTACAACTGCTCAAACATGCAGAGCCGTGTGGCATTGACAAGGCAACTCCACGACTTCAAGATGTATACTGCAGACAGCTTGACAACTGGACATCCTGCTTGGTAGTTTACCTATGAATATGATTCTCTCGTCTCTATTATAGAGAACATCCCTAATTAACGTATAGGAAATACTATTAAATGAGAACGACCAACGAGCTGATTTTAAGCCACGCACCAAGAGTCGACAATAGGTAAAGCCTCGTCAAGCTAGTAAACGTCGGCAGAACAGGGGAGCGTTCAGTGTGTCGTGTAATAAATGTGAAAAGCGCAGAAAGCGTGTACACAAGGCTGCTGTGTACTAGTCAGAAGGCCAGAAAAGAGTGATGATATGCTGGCCACGTCGATGTTACTGAATGTCTTTTGAACAGTCGGGCGTCATCGCACATGATCCACTTTATGACGTACCGAACACTGACTGAGTCCGTTCAGATCACGATCGCAGACCGTGCGACCATGGAGGCTATTGACGTCGGTAATGTCCGCATCAGTGGTCACCGCATTACCCTCCAGAACATTTTCCATATCCCATCTGGGAATAGACGCCTCATGTCGGTACCACGCAACACGACACGTGGTGTGTCTCAGAAGTTTAGTAGAAAGTACTGCGGGTGCTCATACGCGATGAGAGTACAGTGTTGAAAGAAAAAAAAAGCATTTTAATGTGTACCATGTGAGTGTTTTGAGCCTGATGTTGATATAGCGCTGCATATTAAATACGACCAGCATAGTATACCAGTAAGCCTAGTTTAATACCGGTTATGACGTCATCCTAATAACGTCACTAGATGACGTCAGAAGCTTCTTAAATGTTCTTCGAGGTTCCATAAGAATGATTGGCTTAGAAGTAGCAATATGTTTGTGAATTAAAAGATATCTACTTTTCATTTTGCCGCCTACTACGAAGGTCTCCTCCTCAATAGGTTAACAGCCGCAAGCTCCACCTACGACCACTCTTGTTTCCGCCGTGCTTGCCGTCCCCGCAGCGCCGCCGTCCTCGCCGTCGCCACTCAGGAGCAGTGTTTAGGAGAGTCCATTTGTAAGTTCCAATCTTTTTGAGAACATTGACTCTTATTCATTGGCTGTAAATCCTAGCGGTCTAATAATACTGCCGCCGTTATCGAGATCGTAGTCTTATTTGGCTATAAATCGTCTCGTTTCGGTAATAAGACAGTCTGATTAACGGAAGGTCAGCTTTTCGGTTCAAGACCCGCTGTTGTACTCAACGCCCCATGTCCTACACAATGGCCAGCAAGAAAGATCAAGTCGTTATGGGAAGCGATGAATACTTCCACTGGGACTTTTCGATGCGTATGACGCTAGCAAGAAAGGGTTTGCTGGCACATATTCAAGTAGTGAAGGCTGAGTCGGAAATGAAAGAGAAATGGGTGCTTAACGACATGAAGGCTTTTGGTATTAATGCTCAAGGTGTTGCAATAGAGCATTACACAAAGATCAGAACAGCAACATCGGCCATCCAAGCCTGGAGCACACTGCGCGAGCTCTACAACCGGTCGACGATGCACAATCGTGTAGCAATGACTCGTCGACTGCACGTATTCAAGATGGAAAGTGGTGCGACGATGTCGAAGCATCTGGATAGCTTTGACGAGCTGATTGTGGGATTGCAAACCCTCGGAGAACCGCTTGATGATGCTCGACAGCTTGTTATTCTCTTAAGTGGTTTGCCGGAAGAATACGAGCTAATCTCGTCAATTGTGGAAAACGTTAAAGACATCACTTTGCTGGAAGTGAAGGAGAAACTTCTTAAGGAATACAAGCGACGTAAAAAGATGGAGGCCACGGAGCGTGCTTTGAAGGCTACCTCGTACGGTGGCAGATCAAGAACGGAAAAGTTGGAAAAGTCGGCAAATACAACGGTCGCAAGGGCAACGATGCGAAGAAGAGGAACGGTGGCTTCAGGGGAAAGCGTTTTAGCTGTGATCAAATTGGACACATGAAGCAAGACTGCCCAAGAAAGAACAAGAGCGATGATGATGAAAACGCGGTTTTTATTGTTGATGAAGATCCGTCAGCCGGGTGGTTGATTGACAGTGGCGCAACATCGCACATGACGCCTTGCTGCAATAACTTATTTGATATACAGAAGCAACGCGGACGATGGTCGTAACCATAGCGGATGGCAAAGAAACTCCAAGTGGCTGGTCCCGGAACGGTTCATTTGCCGGGTATCAACGGAAAGCGAATTCGGATGTTGGAGGTGCTCCACATCCCTGACTTAGACAGAAGGCTTTTATCGGTTGGAAAATTAGTCGAACGCGGTAAGCATGTGGAATTCAAACAAAAATCTTGCATAATTTCGGCAAACTCAAAGGCGATTGCGGCTGGAAAGAAAATCGGTATAGCGTATATCCTGGACTGCGAGCAAGAAGCGGCTCGCTTTGTGGAATATGTTGGGGTTAATGGTGAGTGGGAGCTTTGGCATCTTCGCTTGGGCCACCCTGGAGATAATGGTTTGATCAAGACACAGCGTGCCACGAACGGCATACCGGCTGTCAAGAAAAGCACTGAAAAACTGTGCGGTGGATGTTTGAAGGGCAAGCAAACAGTTGATTCGTTCCCGTCACGGTCGCGTCCGAAGACATCACGTGTGCTGGAGCTAGTACACACGGATGTTTTGGGACCAATGAATAAGCTCTCAAAGGGTGGTGCAAGATATGTGCTGACGTTCGTGGGTGACTTTTCTCGTTATGTGGTAGCATACTTCATGAAGAACAAGAGTGAGGTAGCCGCAAAGTTGAACGAGCTCAAGGCATTCTTCGAAAACCAATGGGGTGAACGATTGAAATGCATACGATCGGACAACGGAAAAGAGTTCGTGAACAAAAAATGTGAATGATATCTGTGCTAGAAGTGGTATTATGCATCAGCGTATCGTGCCATACAGCCCTCAACAGAACGGAGTGGCAGAGCGAATGAACAGCACAATAATGGAAAAGGCACGAAGCATGCTGCACTACAAGAGAATTCCTACTTAATGGTGGGCAGACGCAGTTAGTACAGCTGTGTATCTCATCTTCCAACACGTCAAATTTAGAACTCACGCTTGCTATCTCCATAATCCTTCTTGGTCGGGTCATCCTTGGTCGGTCGGCTAATCCATCTTCGATCACATCGGTCCTCCTATTCCGGTCAGCTCACACACCCGATGCTCAACCGCTTGTGTAGACTCCCGTCAATTCCTTTGGATTTAAATCTAGCGATTATACTGTTCAGGCGGAGCGCTTACCGCGTTAGCTGTTATATCTAAAAATTCTAAATATTAGCACTCTCGGCCGACCCGGTCGGTCCTCCCAGCCATAGTATCGCTTAATCCTTCAGCCCCAGCATCAACTGATCGGTGTTCACAACCATTAACAATCTCCTATTCGGTAATTTGAATAAAGGACCAAACTTAACCATCCTCTGGCGAAGTTTTCTACCAAACCCAACCCCGTTTCGAAAAAGATTCTTCCCCCGACCTGGTCGGAAAAATCGTTTTCATCTAGAGTCCACTTCGTGAGTGTAACCACCGTGAACGAATGGGCTCCCTAGGTGAGATGAAGCAAAAGGTTAATTTGGTCGTTTGTGATGACCGGTCGGAGGACCGGGATGATGAGAGCGGTCTTTTTTGCGATGACCTGTCCTATCAAGCAATCGACCAGGATACACCGAGTACCCCCTCCGATAGTTGGTCGTCCGGGCCCATGGGAATCCGAAATCTCTCGAACTTCCGTTCTGGATTTGGAAACCGGCTCCACCACACTGTCTTGATCTTGGTACCCGCCTGGTTCTCCATCAATGCTTGTATTATCAAAAGTGCCCGTTAGTTCATTTCTACGCTAAAAAAGGCTCACCACGTATCTAGAGTTTTAACGCTTCAAAAAAAGGTCACCACGTATCAAGACGTATATGGTACCAGCAGTCGATGGATGCTTAATAGGCTCCATTAGATCGCTATGAGAAGCTCCAACACACGACCTGGCTTCACTGCGCCATTGCCCTTCGGAAAGCATGCATCCGCTTGTTTCCCTTTCATACATCCAGAACATATACCGTTCCCACCCCTGGCAGCCCGTAAACGGCGTTCTGAGCATCTTCATACCGTCCCTCAGATGTGTGTCCCATACGTGAGTGCCATATCTCCCACTCGGTTGGGGCATGCTCGACAAACATGAGATGATATTCGAGCCTCCTTTCTCCGATCACCACACCCCTTGTACCTCGTCTATGGTACATTGTACCACGATATGTTTGACACCACTAATTAAAAGGAAGCGACATATTTTGTAATTCATTCCTGATGACATTTATCAAAGGTTAATCAATCAAACGTATAGAAAAATGGAATAGACGGGTATATAAATGTCAACCCGACGAAGATGCTACCATCGATATCTCGCTAATTGAAGTTGACTTAATCACTAAATCAGTGTTGGGCCAGTGGGAAAATGCGTGACGAGTTGCTGTCTGACTCTCTCAAAAGGCTTCACCTCTACCTCCAAGAGGTAATATTAAGAATATGATACAGCGCTATCAGATGCTGGACAAACGGCTTAATTTTCTCTCGACACCAACGCCTCAGCGACGCCTTGTTGTACGTTATTCATATCCTAGCCTGCAGTATTTTGATTGGATTTAGAATAAGAAGGGCCGCAAAATTGTCACCGCATTGATGACGGGCCCTTTTTGTAAGAGTAAGCTTTATTTTCGTGGGTAGCGGAAATTGAGGGTTAATGGAGCGGTTCCACCCGCTCACATTGATATCAAAATTGATATTGCAAATTATGTGTAGCACGCTTCATCGTCATTTTTGTTGTTGGAGGGATATACTCCGTGCAATTTTAAATACCTGATTCACCTTGAAGATAAGAATATTGAGGATCGTGGTAAGTCTGAGGAAAAAAAGTACATTATGTGTAGGTAGGCCGTGAGATTGCTTGATAGATGTCCTCTAATAATATACGTGTGATTAACCATTGATAAGTACGAATCATAAGAAACATATTGCTTCCTTTTAATTAGTAGTGTCCATCATACCGTAGTACAATGTACCATAACTGAGGTACTGTGGGTGCGGTGATTGGAGATAGGGTGCAAAAATCATCTCCCGGTATTCTCAGGTGTTGAGGAGGGGGGACCTTCGTAGTAGGCGGCAAAATGAAAAATAAATTTTAAAGGTCCTTAGTTCGCAAAGCTATTGCTACTTCTAAACCAATCATTCTTATGGAACCTCGAAGAACATTTAAGAAGCTTCTGACGTCATCTAATGACGTCATTAGGATGACGTCATAACCGGTATCAAACCAGTCCCTTACTGGTATAATGTACTGGTCGTATTTAATATGCGGCGCTATATCAACACTCCCACTCGCCGCTTATGCTATACGCGCCTGGCTCCGATGCCACTAGCCAGCATCAAGTACTTGAGTCTCTTGGTTCCCAGGGCCTTGGTTAGCATGTCCACCAACTGGTCCATCGTTGACACGTACTTGACAATGATGGTTTCTCGTGTCACATTCTCTCGGATGAACTGATAACGAATGTCAATGCGCTTGGTTCTACCGTTATATCCTGCATTATTGGCCAGCCCGATTGCACCTTGATTATATTCCCAAATCTCCGTAGCTCCCACTTGTTGGAGACCCAGATCCTTGATCATCGTGCGAACCCACAAAACTACTTCTTGAGTACAATGGCTAAGAGCCATGTATTCCGCCTCAGCAGAACTCAGCGCCACCGTACGCTGATATTTGGACTTGAAAATTACTGGTGCACCACCAATCATTACCATTGTTCCGATACCTAGCGTCGGTCATCGATGTTGCTGCCTCAGTCCGCGTCCGTGTATGCTTTAAGATGCACTTTGCTGGTGCTACCGTCGTAGATAATTCCGTACTTTCTTGTCGTCTTGAGATAGAGGAGTACGGAAATCGCAGCCTTCCAGTGTTGCTGACCTGGATTCTCCAAAAATCGGGATAATTGAGTGACCTCATATGCCACATGAGGACGCGTACACGTTGTGATGTATAACAAACATCCAATCCGAGATCTGTAGGGCTTCGATCTCATAGCGTTTCTTTCGCCCTCTGTAGTTGGCGATTGCATTTTCGACAATTTTAATCCCGATTCACGTGGGTTGGTCACTGGCTTGGCATCTTCTTGGTTGAACCTTTGCACCACGTCGTCAATATACCGGGTCTGCCGAATCATGATCGTGCTGCAATTTTGGTCGTGGTCGATCATCATTCCAAGAATAAATTTGACCTTTCCCAAATCCTTTATCTTAAAAAAATCCTTCAGAGCCGCTTTCACCTCCTGAATCTCCTTGCTTGTCTTGGCAGCGATGATCATATCGTCAACATATAGGCACACGTAGACGTAGCTGCCGTTTTTACATTTGACGTAGATACATTGATCTGCTCCGCTGCTACGATACCCTATTTGCAAGTAAACAGCATGAATTGTTTTGTTCCATGCACTCGCAGCCTATTTGAGTCCGTAAATCGCCTTGTCTAGCTTGCACATTAAATTTTCAGAGTTGGATATACCGGTCGGTACCTCCATGTACACATGTTCCTTAAGGTCACTATTTAGGAACGCTGTATCTGCATCTAGCTGCTCGATCACGTATCCCTTTGCAACAATGACTGACAGCACAACCCTTATAAAATTCATGTTTGCCTCTGGCGAGTACGTCTCAAAGATGTCAATACCAAACTTCTGCTTTAATCTTTTTGCGACAAGCCGGGCCTTGTAGCATGTCACCTGTCTGTGCTCATTGCGTTTTATCGCAAACACCCATCGGCATCCAATTGGACGAACATCCATTCTCTTTGGCACTAACGTCCATGAACCATTCTCTGCGTGAGCCATGAGTTCCGCGCTCATCGCCTTCACCCACTCTTGAGCATCATCGCTGTTCATTGCTTGCTGATATGTTGTTGGGGCATCGTCCGCCTCGCCATCATTAGCAGCGTAAGCCAGTACTGCTTCGGCTATAAGTCCTTCCTCGTCAATCCTTGCACGCTTTGCACTTGGCCGATCGTCACTTTCTTTCATCTTTTGTTCTTCGTCATTGTCCAAACCATCCTCTAGAAAACGTATGGGCTCGCGCGATTGCCTCACTCGATCTGGTCTAGGTTGAAACACTATTCTGTCTTCATTGAATTCACGATTAGGCGGGCTGTATGGTTCTAGCTCAAACCCAGTCCTTGATGGACTGAGAGACGAAGGAAGATGAGACATGTTAACTTCTCGCCCTGGTTCGGCATCATTCATCTCTACGTCCGGGGCATCAGACTCAACGCCTTCCATGGGTCCTTCCGGTGTAGGCTGATTAGGATTGTTGAGCTCAATTGCATCCCCAGATTTCTTGGTTACATGCGTGATCGTCACTTGCTGTGGTGAAGCTGTGGAGTATATTCCGTCCACTCCACGCTCGTCAAGTTTAACTGAGCGTATTACCTTAACCTTGTTGCTCTCCAAGTCAAACGTACGATACCCTTTTGCGATCTCCGCATACCCAAGAAACAAACACCTGAAACTCTTAGTTTTACTTGCTTGGCGTCATCAACAAGAGCGTAGCCATGCGATCCAAACACATGTAAGCGTCCGAGCTCCGGCTTTCGCTTAAAGCCTACTTCGTATGAGGTGACCGGGTTATTGCGAAGGTTGACGGTAGGTAATATTGCAATTATGCGACAGGATAAAAGTTTCAAGTATAAGGTAAGTCACATAGATTGGTGTACGCTACATTCAGTATTGGACGTTTGACTTTTATATTTTAAATAATAGGAAATCAATTTACCCCTAAACAAAGAGTCGCCCGCCACATGTCGGCGGTCATTGGGAGCCAAGGTACTATGTAGATCAACATTTTCCCGGTCGAGACGCGTATTAGCGTACTGTGGCTCGTCGGAAGTCCCCGACGGGATTGTCTTGGCTATTTTATCCTCTCCCCTCACGTCCACGTGTTTTGAGCACGTTATTAAATTGGAAAGGTTTAGTGGAGATAACTGGTTGGAATTACTGTGGAAGATCGGTGATTATATTGTGAAATATTCGTTTCTTTTGTGGCTATTGACTATCTTTCGATGGCTGGTCTGGTCGGTCGAAACTTCCTGACCGCATCATCCGATCAGCAAAATAGGTAGGTCGGCCATGCCAATTGACCGGTTGAGTCAGTTCATGAAAAAGATAAAAACGCCAACATAACCACTCTAATATCCAATGGAAAAAAATCATCGAACATCCGAGCTGGTCGGCATATCCGACCTGTAGCCTGGTAACTAAAAGAAGCACGGTCGATCGCTTCATCACTTCGAAAACGATCAGGCACTTTGGTTAGCCTTTTCCACTACAGTCATTTGGGCTATGATCAAGTAACGACAGTTTCTACCATTTTTCCGCATATGTCTAATCGACATGTCCCAGGGGGACAACTGTCACTTCGATCGCTCCTCTCGTCCCACCGAGCATGCGATCCGCTTTATTGGATGAATCATAACAATTGAAAGACTTAAGAGTTAAATTGACGTATCTCTTTAACATAGTAATAAACAGAAAAATATTAGTCCCACCGTTGACTTTACTAGCTTCACGCCGATCCTTAAATCGGCTTTCACCCATTTTGCACGAGACTCACCAACAAAACCGGCTAAGCTACGCACCCCAGAAACGAGGTAACGTCAGTCTAATTACCAAGAAATAAGAAAAACTTACGTACTTCGATTACACTTTGTGTTTCAAAACAGGGCTTTGGGTTTCAGACATCTGATTTCTTCACTGATATCTCAACAAGAAATTAGTCAAGAAATCAGGCCCGCGAGAGACCGATTTCTGGGCTGAAATTTCTAAGCGACTGGATTTTCAAAAACCTGTAAATTACATTCAGGCGTTTTAGAGAGGTCGACTGGATATCACAGTGGGTGCACGTATTGTATTTTAAGTGGTGCAAATCGTACTTAGAGAAACGTAAGTTATACATATTGGTTGGCACAGTGTACTTCGCTGTGCGGTCTCGTTTATGTACACCTGCTCCGGTTTGCCTACTGGTCCATATTGGAAAACAAGCTCAAACTCCTTCTACAACGTTCACAGCCTTTACTCCCACGTCCAGCACTTGTAAGCATGGGCATTCTTCCATTACATAATACTTGACCAAACGACTAGCAATCGCGCGTTTCACTTGGTTTCTCATACTGATTGACTGGTACAGTGTATATTTGGGGTACAAAAACCAATGTTTAGTCACTCCCTTGTGCGATCCCATTTATGTGCACCTGCTCCGGTCTTAGCAAACTGTGAGAAACACACAAGACCACACAGACGTAGGGTTAGCGGTTCAGTCAGCTCCAAAACCCCTAAACCAAAAGCCCTTAGTAGCAAAACCTACGGCTTGCCTCCACTTGCACTATGGACAATGTTTGGACCTTGATTTACATCCGCGTGCTTCGCACACGGCATAAAACTCAGGCATATCGCGTGTAAAGTTTAGGTTGTGTGCATCTTGCTGTTTGTCTCGTCTCTGGTGTGATAAATGTGTGATTTCTCACTGTTTGTCATAGGGTGGACCCGATGATGGTAAACTTTCAGAACCAGGACCCATTGCACCCGGACACCTTTTCTAATTTAGGCGGAGGCAGCTGATGGAGAATTATGTATTACAAGGGACAAGCAAGGTCGCATACTCGATCTTCAACGGTCGAATTTTTCTCCGCATATACTTGTCTCATCAATGCTGTGATAGTCGCAACTTAGATTGTTTTCACTTGATTAGCATGGGTTAAGTTTCCGCTTTGAAGAGAAAGTTTAGCTGTGGCTTCAGCTTGGACGAAGGCTTGACGCTATATTCCTGAGCTTCTTTGCGTCATCATGATACTCGTTCTGCTTTCTTTCGCGCTCGTCAAGTTGGAGCTGGAAGAGTGGCGTAAAAATGATGGTCGATTGGCAACAAACAAGATTTCAACAAGGGCTCAACATTCTACTACTGACGAACTTCGTCGTAGATGTGGCAATGATGCACCTCTGAAGGCGATCCTACGTCAGGTCGTGGCTGTTGACATTACGCGTTAGCATACGAGTTTAGTATTTTATCCATGACCATTTCAGACATCTGATTTTTCAAGCAGAAATTTGTGAGCGAATTTCCTGGATACAAAAATGGGAATAGATCTATCACCAAATTTCTGTCCCCTGGGATTACGTAGAAGAAAGGATGTTGCTCATTAAGCGCCGCAGCTGAAACTTGCCTTGAAGCTCCCTTACTTGTGGGGAGAACTACTTGTGCTCCCTACAAAACACCCCATACTCCTATGTTTTGTAGGAAGAACAAGTGTGCAAAATGTACCTGATGGATGTCGTTTCGAATCATTTCTTCGCACGTCCGTGAACTGTTTATTCTCGCTTGACATTAAAGGTCAGCACTTAAGCGTCCTGAAAACGTTGTTGCTCCCAGTCTCTTTAGGCAGGTACCGGTAGTAGTCACAGAAATATGTAGAAACGGTTTGGACGTTTTGCTTGCTGTCAACGCATAGAAACACGATATACAGCAATTGACAACAGACGGATCGTTGTGCAGTGACATCAGCACATACAGTCGGATCTTTGTGCAGCGACATCTGCCCACTTCAAATGGAGAAAAGCTGGCGAGTATCTTGACTCGGTTTCGATCCATGCACTTTAATGCTTTGTCTGATCTTTCGCAGCAGCCGCATCTATCTCGTGCTTCTTCTTCTTGTAGGTTTCTTCTTTGCTCCCCATGTTTTGGGAGATGTTTTTTGGAACCGTATTTGACAAATCGCGTGTTTGTTATGCACTATGTATACTATTCATATTTTACACTAACTTGACATTGACATACTCTGGATCGAATGCGCGCACACCTCCCCCGATTGTGCCAGCCCATCTGTGCTTGCACTCCATAGGGTTATGCGGTAAATTAACTTCACCTAGCATGAGGAAGCGTGGATTCTAGTACATTCATGGCTTTGTGCGGTCGTATATTACACCACGAGAAGCTTTGTGGTGTTCGGGTGTTATTATTTTTAAATATTCAATATCCGGCTGATTACTGTAAAAGAAGGGATCCAATTGTTGCCGGTAATTTTTTTCTGTATACTGTCAACTAGCGTGACCGTCATGCCAGCTGCACTCGAACACATGCACACAAAACCAAGCAAATTGGGTTTGCGATTCCCCAGACGTGCTGACAGTAATCCTCAGAATGAAGTTGGAAGCCTCATGTATTACGTCTGATTCGTGGTGTCTTTTTTGCTCTCTAACCACTGAGGGTTGTGACTGTATACACTCATACATGCCAGGGCTCTTGGCATTGTTTCAGCGGCGTTTGCTTATTATCAAGACACAAGCTATATTGACCGAAGACGAGTGATAACTTTCAGCACGCAATGTACATAACTCAGCTACCCTAGTCATAATCTATAATCCGTTGCTCCAAGGGTGACCAATATGGCGTCGAATAGCATACCGGTGCGCGGAATTATCAAACGCACACAAATAGTAAATTAATACTGGCAGGGGTGTTTTTTTGTCCATAGCACCAACCTATTTCAGAAAAATTATATATCAGGTGTAATTGAGGAGGTACTTTATTTATCCGCTATTTTGGAACTGTTTTAGAGGCTTATCTATGTCTTGAACTTGCCATATTGGACTTGTTGAATTTGCCTACTCTGAGCACCATACTGTCTGTGGCCTTCACGGTCGCTGAATTGCTTAAACTGCGAAAGTGTGCGTCCCATCATCAACAAATTACCTACCTTCGCAATTTTATGTTACCACGTCATCGCAGGAGCCCTATGATTGGTCATTCACGCGAGAGCGGGTGTGCGAATATCGGATCAAAACACGGTGCAAATCATATTTTGTGGGTGGCAAACATAAAAGTCAGGCAAGAAGAATACGCACAATGGAGCGGCAGACCTGTATACCTCAAGTTTGTGTGGTCGTCCTTTCTCGTGTATGTTCATATGTTTTCGCCCAGTGCGTGTTTCTCACCATACCGTGTTTATCTAGCCTTTTCCACGAATCACGCATCGCCTTTCACGAGCAAGTGGGAAACCCATTGCTTAACACTCGCTGAACAACAAACAGTCAATGGACTTTCTTTCTTTAAGGAGCGCGACAATTTTTCATTCTCAACTTAATATTTTTAAATTTCCCTCGCTTCTCCCTGATGGTGGCCATTCTGACATCGCCAAACAAGGCACAAAGTAGTCCCGAAGAACAGGGTTCTAGCATTAAAACGCGTCATCACGCAAACGATCCTCCCAGAAACGCTAGAACCGTGCTCAAACAAGCGAGCCAGCGATGTGTTAGACCTCACGATCGAAAAAAGGTGCCAGTCACTGCAAGACATGAAATCCTTATGCTGAGAGCACAAGCAGCCCTCATGGAAAAAAAGCTACACGATCTCCAGACCAAGTGGAAGAACGAATGTCCAGACGAACTGATCTTGACCTCTGCGTACCGATCGCTTCACGAAAAGTACGCAACCAACCTGTCGGAGAAAACACAACGAAAGCTCCAGCAGCTATTGCGACAGCAACAAATTATGTTTGCTGCCCTTCAAAAAACGATTCAGTGCGCGCCGCTGCATTCAAGCGGGAACAAAATATTTGAGGCTTTGCACTTTCACACTCTACTTGGGTGGGAGGCAGAGGAGCGCGAGAAAATGCTTTTGGCGCATAAAGAGCGATCCCTTGCCACGATTCCCTTCATTGTGGACAGGTTCTCACAAATGGCAATTGAAAAAGCTCGTTCCCAACAACGAAAAGACTATGGAGGGAAGTCCTTTTTGCCATTTTCTCAGCTCGATATCACCGGTTGTAAGGACTGCACATTGATATCGAGCGTATTCGTGATGGACATCCCCCATACGTCGATGGAAGACGTGTTTGCAGCTGCCTTGGCGTACTTTGGTGCCATACCTGAAGCAATGAAGAAGCACTGCGGCATTACCGCTAAACGTGAGAGGCTCAATAGCGCCGACTCCCCAGTTGTTTACAGGTGTACGACATTTACCGGGTCCGCGTTGAACCATACTGTGAACAGCATCATGTGCTCTGAGTTAACTGCGTCTCACGGTATGGTTCACGTCGATGCAGTTACTGAAGATCTGTTGCATCCAGTGCCTGCATCTGCTACACATTTATATGGAATTTGTGGTCTCCATGTCACTCCGCGAAAGGACTACGGAACAGGTAGAACGGTATCGGTGATGCTCCAGTGGATAGTCGTGTATCACTTTAATATGCTTCCACATGACCCTGCAATCCGACATGGGGTGGAAATTCTTCGACCGATTTTGAATGGAGACCTGCTCACTGCGTCGATATGCGAGTACATTCAGCAGCAGCAACAACAACAACAAATACTAAAATAAAATCTGTTGAAAACAGTACATTGAGGATTGCAATGACTCATGCACGAATTTATGCTTAGGTCGTTTGAAAATTTAGCAATCAGTTGACGAGACTCTTATGTCTGGATAAACTGTAATGGTGGATAAGTGATACGCCTATAATAGTACCTTGGGAACATTATACCAAAAATTAAAATTTGTATATTAACTTTACAGTAATTTACATGATAATGTCACCTGAGCCTTTTATCGCCTGTTACTTGATACTTCTATCATTTCGTTCACCGGTGCAGGTTGGATTCCAATATGATAGGAAAGAATTTCTATGTGTTTCGGTGCTGCACTTTTAGTCCTTTTTATGTATCAGATTCATTGTAGCAATCTGCCTTCACCAATTTCGTCAAATGTGGTCCTTAACTTCCCAATTTGACAACAACCTCAGAAAAGCGAAGCTAGTCGCAGTACATCACACCCGGGAGAGTCTACGGGAGTCCGCAAATCAGCCAAACGCAACCATATGGTTGGGACATAGAGTGGCCGTCTACCCGGCATATACTTGAAGTATCTGCGCTTCGAATTCCTCTCATCTTTTTTCGTTACCAAAGCCAATCATCTACTACATGTAGTGGTGGTTCGTTAGTAAGATGGGTAAAATCGACGAATCGTCCATCAATTCGTGAAAATTCTGCTCCGAAATGAAGGCTTCGTTTCCGCGATCCCGACTTGAACTTATTACTCATGAAGACACAGTTAAATATGCATGCAACAGGTAAAACTCGATCATTGCAGTCTGTACCACTGTCTTGAATCCACCGAACTTAACAACATAGCTTTACAATTCTATCCAGTCTTTCGGAAGGCGAGCGATGGGACAAAAACTCACCCAAAATTCGCACTCACATCCAGTGTAATAAAAGTAGTTGGTTTCTTTTTCTTGGTGTAGCTCGCAAGGAGTTCTACCGTCTTGCTTCTCAGTGACTGTTCGTACTAGAACGATATGACTATTGACATATTATCACACGCAGTGCGCGCAAAATTACCCAAGTTGAGTGCGTCTGGTTGCTACGGCAAATAATTCTTCATGGCGTCGAGCCGCCTCGAATGCCAACGTACGCTCGTAATCAACCGACAGTCGATGCTGCAAAGCACAATTAGCACATTCTATGATTTTATTATATTACGCTTTACAAACTTTGCGGTAGCTTTCCCCAACCGGTGCAGCTTGAGAGCTGTAAGCTGTGGAGACATCTCTGACAGTCCATGCATGATTGTTTTTGTAGTTCTTCGAGGTAAGCGTCCATTTGACTCATCCCTGCGTTGCTAAGTCCCTAATGTTATGTATACTTTTTTCAAAATCGTATGGTTGCGGGTCGCTCATTTGCGGGCTCCGTAGATTCTCCCATCACACCCCGAGAGCGTATGAAAAACACACAGAAAACTGGGAGGACCCCCCCCCTCTTGAATATTCGCACCGCCACACTGAAGCAGCTTGGCATCCAGCAGTTTTTTTACAATTGAATGTCAAAGCTGCTTCAACCTACGAAGCTAGATGCACATGGACACCCTCCACTTAAAAAGAAGCGACAGGCTGTACCACTGACATGGACGTTGACTCACCCTGTTCTTTCGGGGTGATTGCACCCCCCCCCTGTACCATAAATAAGGTACAGCGTACCGGTGTGTAATGTGTGTCCGTCGATTCTCATCTACTCCTGCCTTGGATGGGCGTGCTCATGCCAAGTTGTTGGTATGCTGTTTCTTCTATTAAGAGAATGAGTCGCCGATTTAAGTTGAAACATGTTGGGAATGATGAATTCCATTTCTTATGGTGTTCGTCGATTGGTTATACCTCGTTTAATTAAAAGCCTGTGACCAGGAGGCCAACTGCACTCTTTTTCAGGGCACCAACCACACGACGAATCAGCTCTAAAGATGCTACGAGCTATTCACTTGACGTTGTCATTTATCATAAGAATTAGGCGATATGTATCTCAAAGTTGTCGTCTGCTCCACCCGGCAACAGAGTGTACAGTATACCGGCTTTTTCAAAGTTGATGACGAAGTGATTTTGCTGCTTACGTTGAATACTCTTTGATTTTTGTTACAACCGGTGTTTGCTTCAGCCAAGAGCACGGCTCTTTGGCATGCTGTCATCCTCCTCTGAAGACGAAGACTTTCTCGGCCACGAATTTTTATCCGAATCGTCGTCCGATTCAGACTTGTCCTCCTCGCTACTCTCTTTTTCTGATTCCTCACTGCTGTCTTCCGGCTTCGACGACGCTGATGACGACCTGAGATGAAATCGTTCCACTCCCTTTTGCTGCAGAAACGACTGCTTTGTGCATGGGCCATTGTACCTAATTTATGGTACAGGGGGAATTTTCCCGGTATAAGCAACGTATATGGCCATTACGTTTGCACATTGCGTATCTTGGTAGCAATGAAGAGGACCTCAACTTTCCTATAGACGTATCATTCAAGATCACGAATCCTTTTGGTCGGCCCCGACTTTTCCTTGCTTGGCCGTACGAGGATATGGTAGTGTGGGGATTGATTCTCTATCACTCCAGGTTGGTCTATCGTCAAGTGCCGCTATTTCTACCACTGTCATCATCGCGGATACAGCTATGTAACCTGACTGACTGGTTAACCGCCTGAATATTGTGACTCGAAGTTCGTGACACATGCGACAGCCGTGATGTAACGAAGTGGAAGCGATGACGAGACATAACAAAACCTTTGCAGCATCGACGCTTGGGGTTCAAAGCCGCTACTTGCTCAGCATCCTCGCTCAATGCGACAACTAGCTGCTTAATAGTCGCCAGCGTTTCTGGTTCCGACGGATCTCATTGGTAATGAATGGTTTGATAGTTTGCTCCTGGGATCCAGAGTCTTTAATGGTGTAGCTTTACTCAAATGATCCATCTGATTTTGAGCCCTGTCTCCATTTTTTACAATTGTCTGTCCCAATCCGTAATATCACGTACAGCGCGGTTTCGTAAAAACTTGTATTTTACCAGGTTGTTTAGCCAATTGTAGCTGCCTCTTCATTATGGACTCACAAAAAGTAAATTAAAATATTTAGGAATTAACCATATGGTGAGGACACGTAGCGATTACACCCGTAACCTACTGTGTACGCTCGAGCGCCTTTGTTAGTTCAAGAAGATCTTACGTCAGGTAAAAATATGTCTCCGTCGTGGTCTCTGACATTAGTATCTGCAAGCTAGTTCCTAATTTCCTATTTGAGCTTAAGTACTACTTTTAGAAAATCAAAACTAGGACATGAATTTAATACAGCCTGGTCGTAACAGTGGCCACTTTGTATACGATCGTAGATGGGGTGGCCTTTGCTCGCTGAATGGACTCAAGGGTCTGTTCTGGATGGCAGGCTTGTTTAACGATCCTGTAGATTGCTAAGCCTTGGTAAATTGGTTTACAGTACTTTCATTACGGTTTAAAATTCTTTTCCTAATTGTTCCTCGATCGCTTTCTTAATAATTATTGTAGTGGTTTTTATGTTGGCTATGGTTATTCTGAATAAATAAAGTATTTTCGAGTGTACTACCATAGAGTATTATCTCAACAATTCTGTAAAGAGCAAATCGCAAAACCAGCACTAGTCAAAGTATTACTTTTGAAAAGCAGCACCTGTCGCAAAAACAAGCACCAACAAAAAGACGAATAGTGTGGTCCACTACATTTCGAACATAATTTGTCTTTCACTAGAGACATGGATGTATAGGTAATGCATTAAATGTAGCGTCATTTTCTTAGGTATTAATCTCTCTCTATCGAGTCTCTAAATTTAGTCCTCATCGGCAGCAACCAGGTCCCGCGCGAACTCATGTTCATCCTCTGTTAAAACCCCTTTCAAAGTCGCCAAGTCTTTTTGGAACACAGTCTTGAACACCGTCTCCAACGCCGCTCGCCGCTGTGCTTCTCGCTTTAAATCAATGCTAAAGCGTTCCATTAAACTCGGCCGCGCGGCCGCTGCTCCGTATATTATACCTAGTGATAATATCCGGGTCTACTTCTTGCACAAACCGTGCCCATTGCAGTTTTTCAATTTATGGCAATGCGGCTGCGATGATGCACGTGATGACGAGATGTTTACACTTAGAGTACCAGCGCATTCGAGGAAGGTTTTGCCTGCGTCTAAGTAACGTTTTTGAATGACAAAGCTATTTACTAAGTAAGCCTGTACGTGAAAGAGTGGTGCTATCCTCATTGCTACAGTACCGGTAGTATCAATTTACATGAGCTTAGCAAACCTAGACAAAAAACAATTGGTGGTCAAGCACGCAAAACGAAGCAGTACCGTGTTTTTAACTTCTGAATACAGTTTGGATCTATTTTGATTAGCAAATCTTCTTCTATTCGCATCTAAAAATCACGAGACGCACCAAGTCACATGATGTCAATTGTACTGATATTGCTAGCCTTTACCAGAACGAGTAAGTGAAATACTGCTAAGTTTTAGGTACCTTATTAAGAATTGGGGTCTTGTTTTCAACTACTGTAGGAGTTTTCAAATTCTCTAATTAGGATAGTTGGCCCTTTTCGTAACACACATCGTGTGAGCACCTTTGAGACGTTGACCATGTGGCCATTAATACATCACGGCTGTAGATAATATTGCCAGTCGAAACAGCAAGTAGTCGGAAGCCACGCTTATGGTCGGTTACCGAGGTTCATGCTATAGTAGCATGTGGATCCAGTTTGTCCTGGATGAGCTTCTTGAACGTGGGCAAAGGCTTTGCATCCAAAAACACGGAGGTTCATGACGAATGGATTCTTGTCATTCCAAAGATCATGACCGATTAGAAACCGTTCTTCAAAATAGAGTAGCAAACAATTTAAAAACAACAGACTGTATTTGGGAATCGGGCTTTTATTCATCATAAAAGATTGCTTATCTCATCCAGGCAGTCGTGAAACTCCTCCATATTGAGCGGGTCGGTCTCACTTTCAGTCTCATGACCGATTAGAAACCGGTCTTCAAAATAGAATAGCAAACAATTTAAAAACAACAGACTGTATTCGGGAATCGGGCTTTTATTCATCATAAATGATGCTGATCTCATCCAGGCAGTCGTCAAACTCTTCCATATTGAGCGGGTCGGTCTCACTTTTAGTCTCTTTAGTCTCCCAAGCCGCGAGAATTTTTCTCCGTAGACATTGTGGCGAGCAATATACCAGTCGTAGGTGTTATCGGAGACGCCTGCAGCAGCGATAGAGTTAGAAACGGTGGCTGGATCCATCTCGCGCCACGCACGATGGACCCATCCACAAACAACTTTCACCTCAGGAGGACGAGGATTACCAAACGTTTTGTACGAGGCTTGATCACTCTCCTTCCACGCGTTGATCTCAGCACTTAGAATGTCATTGAACCCTCTGTAGACAGCGATATCACCATCCTACATGTAGGGTGTGAGTACGTCAGGAACAACACACATTCCATCTTACGCGTCTGACACTTGTCCTTGACCTCCTTGAAAATATGGGCTATCATCGAGTCCCAAACGAGATAGCGTCCTTCACTGGTGTCGAGCAGAGGGAACTGGAGATAAAAATTCACAGCTTCAACAACGCGCTGTCAACCCATACTCGCGGCTATTTCATGACGTAGACACCATTGATCTTCTGGAACAATCCGGCCGGCTTGCCCTTCCAGATTAAAACGGGAATAAACTGCATCTCACGTGCTGTCGCAGCAAGGATGACAGTAATGCGCATTGATGCAAATCCGGTCGACCAAACTATGACATGCCGTTCAATGGTGCGATCGACGGTCATGGATCTCACGTCCATAAAGTAGACCGCTGTTTCATCCATGAAGATGGTCTTCTCGCGGTTCATGATCGGCTTTGCAACAATCAAGTACCGCATGTAGGAGATCGCTCGCGCAATGAGCTTCCCGTCCATGAGAGTAGTGAGATTGGCCCTGCGGCGGCGCGAGAAATCAAACCGGTTCGTGTCGTTGGCGAGTCAATACGTCAACGCCATAAATGGATTCGTGTTCTCCTCCGTCACGTGCAGCGACGTGTAGATGGCCTGGGCCATGTCGACAATCCAGGCACGGTGACCTTCTCCTTGAGAAGTCTTTTCGAAACGATCTCGTCGTAGAGAATGATCTCCATATCATGTAGGATAGGCTTGCACCCACCACAGCAAGGCACTTCTGATGTGGTTTTGCCGCCAAAATCTCATAACACTTACACCACCACTTCCAGATGACAGCCCCACCCACGGCAAGACCCATCTTACGGAAGTGGGCATCCGCTCGCGAGGGTACGTTGCCTTCCACTTCTTGGATCGACTCGATAACTTCTTTCTTGGTGCCGAATGGATTGAGTTGCGCCGTGTCATGGCGAGAATGCTTCGGGTAGCGGTCATTACCTATGGCCTAGAATATAAGCCGGTCTTCTATTATTTAATTATGAATGGTCAGACATCAACCGACTCTAAAGGGACGGGCCTTTCATTCGGACATCTCCGTTATTCGTAACCGAGATGGGATCACATTCACCAAGTCGGTAATGTGGCCAACACATTTAGCTCATAACTCACGAGGTAGGTTTCCGTCGAAGGAGCGCGTTCCATATATGTGCACATTCTTCATCGGCTGCGCCATTCTATTTAGGTCGCATAGAGAACGAATTTGTTCCTGCGGATCTACAACACAGTCTAAGAGATGATCTTCACCGGTTTAAGCAAACCAATTGGGGGCTAAAAATCGTAATCCAGACGAATTATTTCGCAAGTAACCTACATGATCGAATTCGATCAAATTATCTATTACCAACTGGTAATACGACAGAGAAATGAAGAAACGTTCGGTACCAACGTAGCAAAACTTTGTCGAAGCCATTACAGTTGCGCTTGATCTTCAACGCGCACATCGGATGATTATAATAATCATGCCGTCGCACATTCTCGTCCTGGTCCACCTGAGAGTCTTCCCAGGATTCCGAGCCAATAAAAGTCGACCATGATCGCCCTTTCGAACAGTCACTTCCATATTATTATCAGCATCGCCGTTCCAACCGACCTAAGTGAGCGTACTACAAGAAACTCGGGCATACAATTTAACAGTACTTTCAGCGACGAAACAGACAAGCTAATAATGACAACGATAATAATCCTGCTCGAGCAAATATTAGGAAGAGGAAGCGATCGCCATCACATCACATGAGGTTACTGCTACACTAAGTTAAGGGGATTTTGCACCCTTTACGGGTAAAAGACTTAATCGTCAAGAATGATTCTCTTGACCATTGTGATGTCAATATTATGCTCGATGCTAGAGCCACATGTAATGTGGTCAATACTGGGTTGCTGCAACGTATCCTTTCCAAAACGACTATCCAATCCACTCGTTTGGTGGTTCTAGCACCACCGAGAAAAAGGTGAATAAAGGTGTTGCGTATATAACCTTTGACGGGTATCAATTTGCTGACGTTCCTGTCATTGCGTGACTAATAAACAATTTTGATGACGTAATTTGTGGCAACCGCTGGTTTACTACACATGAGCCGATCATCAATTCGCGTACGCACCACGTTTCATTCGACAGTGGTGAATTACCACGGAAGACGTACTTGATCCGGTCCTTATCTCCTCTGCCGAGTTTTCAAAAAAATAAAGACAGCACATTACGAAGAAATTATCGTTTTGAAATTTGTCAAGTTTTCTAATCGGAAGTGCTTTGCGAGCTGAAACTAAAGTCGTTGCTCGATTCATTTACAAATGTCTTTCCAGACAAACTACCGGATTCACTTCTATCTCATCGCTCAGTGGGGTTTCAGATAAACATTCAACTGGGCGCAATCGGCCACCGTTTCGACATTCGCAAGTTGAACAAGAGCCTTACAGAGGAGGAGAATCTTTTCCGGGGATGGATTGAGCTATCGGGCTCACCCTGGGTGTCGAACGTCTTTGACATTCCGAAGAAAGACCCAACCACGGAATCCATCTTATCACTCTCAGAATGGATTCCTTCCGGGAACTCCAATGTTCTGTTACGTTGGGTTATTGACTTCTGCTTTGCCAATTCCCAGTCGGTTGTACCCAAAATTCAATAGCAGCGAATCTAGGGGTTATTCGATAAGATGCAGGTTATGAGCTTTTCCACAGTCATTGACTTCGCTCTAGGGTTTCGGCTAGATAGAAGTACACTGCGTTTCGTATGTTTAACGAGACCTATCAGTGGTGCGTTGCTTCTATGGGCCTCGCGGGAATGCCTGGCATTTGGTAACGCTTGATCCATGTTCTTTTGGCGAATTTCTCATCTGTGGTTGTCTATTTGAATGACATATGCGTTTTTCGTCTCTTATGACGAACATTTGGAGGAACTAGCTATCGCTTTTTCCGTCTTACGCACGGAAAAACTCTACGCACACATCGGAAATGCAAGTTTGCACGCACAGATATCACTTTTTTTTTGGGCATACGGTTTCCGCCAAAGTGTTGGCTGTGGATACGACAAAGACAGAGGCAATCGCGAAGTGATCAACATCTATCTCCATCAAAGTGAACAAAGTTTTCTTGGTTTCACGGGCTATTATCGCCGCTTTATCCATCCGTTTGCCGACATAGTCCTTCCGTTAAGCCATTTTGTCACACTGATATGCCATGGCTATGGACCGCCGCACAAGAAACATCTTTCGTAAAGTTTTAGTGTGCCCTCCAAACGGCACCTGTGCTGATCTTGTCCAACTTTTTTCGCCCGTTCGTTCTCACAACGGATGCTTTCGGGTTATGTGTTGGGGGTGTTTTGCCCCAATTTCTTAATGGACACGATCATCCCATAGCTTTTTATACCAAAAAGCTTGGCGTACATGATCTTACAGTGGTCGACAGCATCGAGGACATTTTTCTACCCCCCCATTTTTTATTGCATCAAAATGTAGATCAGAGTGCGTAGAGCTTAAAAAAGGGTCTCCGGCTGCTTGGTACTCTCTGGTTCAATCAGAAACGCTGACCAAAAAATCCATTTTTTATTCTCTGGGTACCTACTATTAGGGGATAGCCGAAACTCCCATAATAGCCAATCCGGTGACTGTGTTTAGTTAAATTCGACCAATCATATGCTTCAAATTACAGTGCCTACGGAAGCAACACCCGTTTTTAGCAGCGGTGAAACCCATTTTATTGGTCACTCTACATATATTATAAATATAATGCATTACAGTATATGTATTCTTGTAGTTCAAATTGTGGGTTCCGATTGGCTTTGAAAGCATTCAGGTTAGGGGGCTTCAGTAATTGTAAGGTTCTGCAGCGAGTTTCAAGCGCATTGCTCCTAAACTCGCCACATATGGAGTTATTTGAACTCGACAGGTATCCTGAAAATTGTAAATGAAACAACAAAATAGAAAAAAAGTTATAAAGCAAAATGTCCTCGATGCTGTCGACCACTGTTTAACTGGTGTGCTTACAAAAAAATAATAGCACTTGTTCTTAGCTGCTTCATAAACCTAAACTCTCTCCCAAGATAGCTCGGTACTTTAACCATTTTGCTCAGTATACGTTTACTATAAGCAACATAAAACAGGGCATTAAACGGCGCAGAGATTGGCTCTCGCGCCGGCTTGATGATACACGGGCAACGACTTTTCGCTTTTACGAGTGTGATTCCAGTTGTCAACAACGGGATTAACGTTTACGTAGTTCTCCCTCTGTGCCACCTCTTCCCCGGGGGGGGGGGTGAGGCCATTAAAGTTGCTGCCATATTGGCAGCGTCATATGTCGAGTTGTCACCAGACATTCGTAAGGTGCCTCAACAAGGATACGCAAGAGAAGCAGAAATCAAAGAGGCATGGTATCATACGGAAACGAGTTCATTGTTTGTCAAACGCGATGAGCTATTGTTTTTTGCATTCAAGCGAATAAGCTCATACGTCTTTACGTTCCAAACAACAATCACTTGCAAACTATTGCAATATCATGACTCATCCATAGCTCCTCATCCTTGCACTCGCAAGATTGTATTATTGGAACTCCTTGCAAAAACATCAAAGAGTATATCGAAACGTGTGAAACCGGTGCACGTTGGAAGCAGGACATCCAACGAAAAAAATGATAACCACTACCAATCCCAATACCCGATGCATGTTGGCAAATAGTGCCATTGGGCTTGATCACAGGGCTACCTGTTCAAAATGGGCTCGATAACATTTTCGCGGTTGTCGATAAGCTTTCTAAACGTACGAAGTACGCAGCCGGGTACATTAAGGACGATGCCCAAAACGTAGCTAAAGTGTTTTTTTAGAACATAATGTGTCACCATGTTCATTATCAGCGACAGAGATAGCAAGTTTACCTCAACGTTTCGGAAATCGCTGATAATGACCATTGGTGTTCGGTTAAACATGACAATCGTTCATCGATCTCAAGCCGATGAGCAAACATAACGACAGATTTAGTCGTCGAAAACGCTCTTAGATACTTGGTATCGTACCATGTCACCGATTGGGCAGAACACTTAGGAAATACAAACCGTGTACGCCCATGCTACACTCGCTGGCGCATGAACAGGATGTTCTCCCTTCAAAATTGATAAAGAAAGGAAAGAACGCTCACCACGACAAATATAGTTTGAGTCAAGTAATCATAAAAAAACAATTGACGTACAAGCTTAAGGTTTTATGGATGCTCGAGCAAAGATCAGTGATCAAGCTCGTAAGAATCTGCTCGAAGCCCAAGACACTATTACGACCAAAAACGTCTCCTAAATCGAGTTGAATTTAACATTGGAGATTTATTAATGTTGGATACGCGTAGAATTTCGTTGAAGTACGCCGCGAAAGACATGGAAACAAACTGGACAAATTTTGCGGCCAGAAAAATTGGGACATTCGAGATAATCAAGATGATCAATCCTAATGTGGCAAGACTCAACTTACCACAAGGTAACTTCAATCAAGCTTTTAACATGAATGTGCTGTCATAATATGATCCAGCGACGGAGAGGTTCCGTTATCGACCTATACCGAAAGCGTCCGAATTCGCGGATAGCGATACCGCGGATAACCTCCAAGCTATCGAACGCATATTGAGGAAACGTCAGTTTAATCGCGAACCTCACTTGCTCGTCCAATGGCATGGAGAAACAGAAGAAAAAGCAAGATGGGAGAAAGAGAAGAACATTCGCCATGTCTCCCACCGGAAGGATCTTGTCGCCGACTTTAATCAGCGACAACGAAAGATCAAATCGGGAAGGATGCCAGGACAAGTTATTTAGACTGGACTGCGACAACTTATTTTATCTTTGACTTTAAAACCATTCATTTTTCTTATTTCATATTGTAAAAAATTTTACGCTATGGCATGTTTCACAAGTAGGATAGGCGATACCATTAGGTGTGGGACACCAGCAAAGCAAATGGTTAGGAAAAGTTAAACAAAATTCATTCTTTAATTTTCCGACCAACATAACAACCGTTTACAAAAATGCTCTATAGGGTCATCGTCATCCAATCCCGACTTCAACAGACTGCGAGTATCTATCAGTCCACACTTTTTAATCAATCCAGAATGCCTTCAAGTATATACAATATCGGAGTCTCTACACTAGTGAGGTGACCCGCCAATATTAGTCGTTCTTGGTGGTTCCGACTCCATGATGCCATTGTTTTATGGAACGGATCAAGCCCAACACGGTTTGAAGGTGGCACGTTCATGTTTTCAATCACCGTACGTTGAAACGTAATTCTGAGCAAGCGAAACTGGTGCGAAACGTCAAACGCTTATACATAGTCAGGCTAAGTTAACATTCCCACCGTTATCGTGAGCTACGCTTCAGCATGCCATCGTTTTTTCTACCGTATGCCTCACACACCCGTCCACTGCTTCGTTAAGTCGTTTACTTAATGCTCTGGAGTGACATGATTTTCTTGATTTATTATAATCGCTGGTCTGTGAAATGGGTCCCATTCCCGCCAGGCATTCATCCATCTTAACCTGGGAGCCCTCTTAATAATTATCGGAGGGGAGTATCGACACCTCTCGCGTTCCTTGCTTATCTGCTGCTCCGTTCGATGTTCCATTAAGCGTAAAGATAGTGTTCTCCATATGCATCGATGTCTTTTAGTGTTCATATAAAATTTCATCAGAAGCCCACCACGGTTGAAAATACCATTAGAACTGAGTGTTCAGTGTCTTCCTTCTTACTTACCCTAATCTAAATTACTCATCCCTGTACTGGTCCATCCATATAATGGTCCAATCGATTCCGTGCATTTGATTTACGTTTTCTTCAAACGTATCTTCTACTGGCTGTATACCGGCGTCTGGAAGGCTGCTTCCAAGTGTGTCTTCAGATGGACACCAACAGTTCGCTTGGATGATAATGTGGTGGAGCCGATTTCCAAATCCATGACCGAAGTCTTGGGCGGAATCCGGATACCCACTGGCCCAACTATCGGAAGGGGTACTCCGTCGATCCTGATCAGCATCGGAATCAGATGAATCACCACTGTGGTGACTGATCTGATCCTCCCGGTCATCTGGCCGGTCTTCATGCTCGTCAGGATCTATGTTTATCTTCATCTCACCTTGTGTACCCGTTGATCGGGGGTGGTTACACTCACTTAGGTGGACTCGGTGACGAAAACGATGATCTTGATCAGGTCGGAGGGATGACCTTCTCGAGACGGGGGGTGTCCTCGGGTGAAAATCTTCACCGGAGAACGGGTTGGGGTCGAT
>MIQA02006690.1:0-15177 GCA_001887855.2 Sclerospora graminicola
ATTGTGCCGCAGGCGAGACATGCGTTGCCGGGGATTCCGATACAATGGTCCAGGCTTGCGTCCCCTCTACGGTATGTGGAGGCTCGTCACTAGGCAACTGTCCGTCAGATGATAGTGTCAAACTCGCTTGTCTATGGAGACCGCACCATGACTGTAGTGCTGGCTGTGCGGTTATGCATGGGGAGAAGGGCATTTACAAATGTGTATCGCTCGCACGGTGTGATGCCTACTACGGAGGCACTTCTTGCAGTGGTAAGGTCGACTCTGACAACGTGGCTATTTAGAAGTGAGGTCTTACGAATGGTTTCGTGGTATTTAGGTGGATGCAGTTCGAATGGAGTGCGATGCAATGGCAGAGGCTCATGTAATATGATGTCATTGAATTCGGATGGTACACCCAATTTTAGCTGCACGTGTGAAAACGGCTACCAAGGAGAGAAGTGTGAGGCTCCAATTGGAACAAATGCTACAAAAGTACCGTCCAAACACTCTTTCTCGTTTCAAGACGACGATTTAGGCTCGTCGAATAGTTCTTCTATGAATGGACTCACGCACAACGATTCATCATCATCCTCTGATGTTTCAGACCATACGTCGGTCGATGATGGACATAGTTCCAAGAAATCAAACTCGTCGGCAGCGGGAGACATTGGCCCAGTCGTTGGCACTTCTCATCACGGCGTTCGTTCTCGCGTCCTTGTCATTCTCGCCATCGCAGCGCTTTTCATATTCACTATGGTTTTATTAGCGATGTTCTGCCACAGACAGGATAAAAAAAAGCAGGAGGAGGAGTTTGCTACAGCACTTGCTTCAGATCAAGGTGTCGGGATGGTAGGTCTGCGAGACCTTGCAGCAGGGCACACAGGTTATACTCCAAGATCAAAGAATTATGGGAGGTAACCTGTTGTACATTATACAGTAGAAATATGACCAGATTAACAACGTAATATGTATTAAGATTTAGCAAAGTTATCCTAAATAATCCATCATTGATATTTGGTGTAACATAGCAACAGCCGTGAGCCATCCACACCACCAAACGAAGCGATCGTCCATGCCACCGCCATTATTAGAGGGGCGATGTAATGATAAGCTACAGATCGTAATAAAGAGCATGATCAATGCCAGCACATAGGAATGTTGAATTGCATTACGTGATGAGGTGCGTGGTTGTGAACCACTATAATGACTTTCAAGTATACAAGACTGTCAAGAGACATAAGCATACGAAAATCAAGTTAAAAAAATTAGTGTAGATTTCTAAAAGTTACTTTTCCTTCGGGGCAAACGCAACACATACACAAAATCACTCGTAATTGGTTCAAAATTACGTTTTAGAGAACACGGATTGGACGAAAAGAAAGCACTAGATCTTTCTGTTAATATATTTTCTCATTGAATCTCATCCTAGGACCGATGCTATGTCGGAATGAATGGACACAGCGAGCGGCGGTCGACAAGAAAACTCCCGCCCTAGTCCAATATGACAATCAGGACGTACTGAAAGCACGCAAATAAGTGTATCAGCAACAGTGCAGTTAGAGGACGAAGTTTCTACTCCTCAAGAGTGCCAGGTCAAGCGTTTCGCAGTCCAGAGTTGTCCGAGCTTAATGCCGTTGTTCGGGCGGTAAATATCCCAGTTTTCAACACTGGAAGCGCCTGAACGTGATGGATGCTCATTTTTCGTTGTTCGGATGCATTCCTGTCGTTCAGCAATACTACGAGGCAAGTGGATTACTACATCAAGACATATAAGCTAAGAATATGTTCTAGCTGCTGTGGACCGATCATGGTACTCAATTGATTTGTTTCTTGTTTTTTTATAATTTCTAAGTTTTTATGTGCCGTTTTCAATAGCTCGTCCGTTCTCCTCTGATTGTGAACCCTATAGTGAATATTTGTATAAGATGATAATCTGCTACTATCAATTTAGATTTGCTGCGTTTATTTTGGACACCTGTATATTCCGATCGTGCGTTTATTTTGCCCCGGAGGAAGTATTTCATAAATAAATCACTTTTACATGTTGAACTTTTTGCACAAGTCGACGCTGACTTCCTACTGCCCTCTGTACTAACAGACAGTCGGGCCTTGCAGACAAATTACGCACGAACTACCACTCAGGAAGAACCCAGTATATTACGACTGTTTTCTGTGGGTGATATTCTCTTTCTTGTAAGTAAGTGGAATAAACTATTTCGTTGGATTCACGCACATTTGTGGAATTTTGCACGCACTTACCGATTTGCATATTTCGCTTGGAATCGTTACGTGGAATTGTTTCAGTGATTTCTCGCAACAAGGAAAACATTCTGGTGGTGGAAGACTTTCAAAGACTTTTCGTCGCTGCTTTCTGCTGACTCCTGGCTCTGTAGTTTCATGTCCGACGAAGAGACTTTGCCTGCTCGCTGCGTGATCAGTTCGACTTCGTTGTGAGAGGACATCTCGAGCGTCTCGAGAAGCCCGATAAGGGGCAAAGTGGTCCCCATACAGCTGAGTAGCCTCGACTCACCAGACTACGTACATATACCGCGCAACACGAGTAGATTAGTGATATTTAATTCAAAAGGGAGCACCAGTTCGATTTGGGATTTTGCCAATTCAGTCTTGGCTAGCACCATTTTGGTCTGGATATGGTGTAGAATGTGGTCGTGAATGTGATTTGCACGTTGTCCGAGTATACATGTAGAGATTCGAATTACATCATAACGTAGAAGTGGTTTGTTGGAATATTATTAATACATCTTGTGTATCATAACGTAAAAGTGTTTTTGTTGGAATATTACATCTTTTGGCAAAATTGTCGAGGTTGGCTAGTAGTTGTACCAATTACTCATGATTCTTGGACAAATCAGTGCGAGATTTTAAAACTGCGAAATTTTCACTTTTAAGTTACATGCAATTGTGGTTCTCGCGAACAGAGGTAGAATGGAAGGGTGAGTGATGGAGTTGACCAATAAAAATTCATCCTCCCTGTACCGTTTGTGAGGCCTCGAACTGGCTTATTTCATTCTCCAAAAGTCAGTAATTTAATAGTGAATAATGTATACAGGAGTAAGTAAACTTTTAAGACTCAACTCGCTTTTTAACTTTTATTTGTTATCTCTCAGCTAGTATTTGTGTGCTGTCGTTCTTGTGCTAACCACAGAGACCGGAGGTTTGAAAAGAAAAGACTAATAATAGCTCATTCTACTCAGGAATAACAGCCAATTACGAGCATTCTTCTTCAGTCTTTTTGGCGAATCACATGCCTACCTGCTGAATTTCTCCAGCCTCCTCTTTAATTTTGGATAACAGATCGAGAAGGATGAGGTAGGATGCATGATGGATCTGACCAACGACAATGCCTTATTTCTCCATTCTCCATTATACTTTGGTTCGTGAGAACCACTAATATCCATTATTGTGTGTTTTAGACGAAATTTCCGTGCGTGGTTGATTCAATCCCGCAACCTTAACCCTATAAACAGGCCTCTTAAAAGTAGGTAGAACTTTCTATCTACCTATTTAATAAAAAATAGGTATTCTGGCAAACCCGTATTAGGTAGTCGTCGAACATTGTATGAGAAAGCAAAATGGGTATTCTGGCAACATACAAATTTCAAGATAAATAATACGACAAGATCAGTAATATACCTGTACATGGAACAAGTTTATACTAGCCCGAATCGTAGTGACAATTAGCATCCACTACCATGCCAAGCTTCACCAACTTAATAGCTATTTTTTCGTCTGCAGAAAACTCATTTGGAAGGGGTATATATAAATTAGGAAACTGAACAACTTGACCCCGGCAACAATCATCTGGTCATGCAAATAAAACGGCATTGCCACCGTTTATTCCATTTCCAATGGATAAAGTATCTTCTCGACGCCAAAGCCAGAAGGTCGCCAACCATGACACAGTGCGTTTCTACAAGCACTTTTATCTGAAAAATAAGTAACTGTAGACGCTGACAAAGTTGTTGAGTGAGTTTCTACAAGTAGAAAAGAAAATGAAAGAAGCGAAGAAGCACCAAACATCAAGGAAGAGAAGACAAGTGGTATCAAGGAAAACGACATGAAGGCGAAAAGAAGTAGGAGTCAGATGTAAAGCAAACGACATCATCTAAAGAAATAAAAGCTGATGAGAAGACGACAACGGGAAACGTCAAAAGCTTGACAAGAACGAAGAAGTCAAGGTCGAGGCCGAGTATAAGAAAGAAGCAACAATGGAGGAGGCAATGAACAAATTAGAGATTGACGTAGATCAAGCTACGGAGGAGGTCAAGGTTGAAGAGGTGAAGGTGGAAACAAAGAAGACAGAGACAAAGATCGAGGAGACGAATGAAGAGGTGAAGGTAATGAACATGGATCAAGAGTGACGGCTGAGGAGAAAACGATTGTGGAGACGGAGCAGAAGAAGCTTTCTGCCGAGGCTGAGAATTATACCGCTAAAAATTCAAGACGCGATCGTCAAGCCGATTACATATTCGACAACCACCACGACCACAACAACAACTACGAACGATCAACGGTTGTGGATACAAATGTGACAAGTCAGTTTTCGCCAACGAAGACTGTCTTGGGTAAGACAGTGACGATCACGAGCAACTCGGATGACATCCACTCGTTTAAAGTGGAAAAGTCGGAGAAAAAGCGTCGGTAGTGACGCTTTCTACTGCGTCCAACGAATCAGTGGAAGACGGAGAATCGAAACCGAAGCAGAAAAACAAGCAACCGCGAAATGTCAGTCTCTCAGATTCGTCGGCAACAATGGATAGCGATGGCTTTGGATCGCCAGATGGCGTAGATTATTAAGTCGCGTCTCGGATCCTAAGGATGCGCAGAAGAAGTATCGCAGCCAACGCTGTTAGGAAAAAAGAAAGAAAAAGTAAAAATACCGATCTTCTGAAGGCGTAGGGGTGCAGGCCTTCAGTCGATGCGTGAAAGAATACAGAGAGGGTTTGATGTCACATTTTCTTTTTGTGCTTGAAATTGCAAAATAAATATAAAAACGTGATAAAAAACTCAGAAACGATAGAATATGCTCCTATTTCTTTCGTTAAACGATGCAGATTTCACTTAAAGAAACAGACATAACAGCGCATGGAAAGACATTCCAGGCAGCTTATATATTAGCCTTGCCCATGGTCTTCGTGCGCCAATGTTGTTATTAAGGATTTGGGCAAATCACTGAGTCTTCTTGAGTTACCCTGTCCACCAAATCAAGCAATCGAAAGTACTGCTGTGCTTGTAGTTGCCCTTCCATAGCGTAGTTACTGAGAGACGATCACTGTGAATTGTTGATCTGCTTCAGCAAACTGAATTCACTTTCAACAGTGTGCGTTCCAGGGGATATGGCAGCTATTCAAGCGAGAAAAGCGACAAGGATATCATACTTTCGGTCGCCATCCACAACTGCCCAAACATGCGAACAATCTGCACACGGGACACCATCGACTACTCGGCGATACTACTGTTAACATTATAGCGTTCGATTAGTTGTAATCTCTGTTTCCAAATAACGTTGCAAGCTGTAGGCCCAAACGCCGCCGTCAATCTTTCCTTGTGACAATGAATAAGGTTTCGAAAGACACAGCCATCGCATATCATAATGTCGTCTGGAGTTTCTGGGCGACACTGTGTCGATTCTTGGCCAACCTCGATCTTAATATTCGCTACGCCACTTATAAAAGCCGTGATACCAATTTTTAATCCGTTACCGAGTAGATTTGGCGTACGGTCATCTAATCCATCACAGAGGCGAAAAAATAAAAGAAAGCGCTGCGTATATGATGGATAACGCGATCAATTTCAATACTGACCGTCGGATTAGTGGGCAACCTCACCCTCATACTTAAGTTGAATCATCTGAATGAGGTTATCCAAAGCACGATACTGGCCTTGCATTGTCACTGATTTATACTGCATCGCTTTCATGCAATGACGGATGTACCCAGCGATACCAGCATCTACACATAAGCAAAACAACCACGCATCACTCGAATAAGGACGCTTGGTGTTCCAACCGAGGCTCATAATTGATTGCTAAAAATGGACATGCATCTTTTATAGATTCTCACCTCGTAGTCGCGTACGTCGGGCATTGGCCGATACTCGCTCTAACACTTTCATGTGTTCTTGAGAAAGTAATTTTGGCGCCAAGGGACGTGCGAAAACCCACTAGCTTATCCAAATGGTCAAGAAAACCACCAACCACCAAATTTAGCTGGTGACTTCCACACCAATATACCGCAATGCCAGTCCCAGCCTGTTGCTCGCATGCATGGCGTATTCTTACAGCAAATCTTTGCCTGCAACCGAGCATCGTTGGTGCCCCATTACTCGTAATGCCGATAAGTTTGCGAAGAACCCCTTCGCCCACGACACTTTTCAGTACCTGGAGGACTAAGTCCGTATGAGCTAGCTTTCCCATAGGTATCGCAAAAAGGTGTACGTTGAGTATGAATCTATTGACTACGAATTTCACCCGCAGATCGAAATATCCTTGACATATGTGTGTTGATCCGTTAACTAGTATTGAAAACGGCGACACCGTCGATAAATGACGCTCATTGTAGACAAATTTATGGCTACAATGTAGTGAACGTAGCGTCCCACGGTTTGTTCGGATGGATTTCCGAGCTTCATACTACCAATGCCTTCGCCAAAAATGACAAAAAGACGAGCACAGCGCGAAAACTCGGTGATGTGTTAATACAACGAACGACAGTCTCGAATCGCTGTCTGTCTTGAATTGAGAGCTCGTAGTCGCCGTCCTCTCGCTCGATAAAATCGTTAGACATATTGACGTGGCCAATTTCATCATCAAGGATCACAAAATCAGATTCTGTACCGGTTTGCTCGGTTCGGTTACTAAGCAGCCGTCGGATTACCCCCATGATTTTTTGTGGAGCTCAAAATCGAATACTGTTTTTTTCCATGCAAGGTGGGTTGGGATCGATTCCTTGAAGAAAAATGAGCGCCGTTGATCATCTTGTAACGGCAAGTTGTTGAATATTTCCCATTGTACTGGGTTATGTTTTGTTAGAGCGAAATTACGTAACCTTGAGAATGTTTTTATATTAGCGCACTTCATGCGCTCTTTTCGATTTAAAAGACTTGAGAACTCTGTAGTTCTCTTTACCTTCACGTCCTCGCGGCCAAATGTCTCGCAAAACTTTTATCTCGCTTCGATCACTTCGCTTGCAGCATCATGCCGCATCGGACGTAAGTGTGGTGGAGCCGATTTCCAAATCCATGACGGAAGTCTTGGGCGGAATCCGGATACCCACTGGCCCGGACGACCAACTATCGGAGGGGGTACTCCGTTGATCCTGATCAGCATCAGAATCAGATGAATCACCATTATGGTGACTGATCTGATCCTCCCGGTCATCTGGCCGGTCTTCATGCGCGTCAGGATCTATGTTTATCTTCATCTCACCTTGTGTACCCGTTGATCGGGGGTGGTTACACTCACTTAGGTGGACTCGGTGACGAAAACGATGATCTTGATCAGGTCGGAGGGGATGACCTTCTCGAGACGGGGGGTGTCCTCGGGTGGAAATCTTCACCGGAGAACGGGTTGGGGTCGATACTTAATCAGTATCTAGGCACTGATCAGGAAAGTTCGTCTGATCAGGCCAGCCAATGAGAGAGATATATAACGAAACCAAGAAAACGCGATCAAACCACGATCTTCCACAGTAATCCACAAACGTTATCTCCACAAAACCTTTTCCAATATTATTGACGTGTTCCAAACACGTGTGCGTTGAGGGTGAGGTTCGATCACCTAAAACAAACCCGTCGGGGACCTTCCGGTAAGCCAAAATGCGTCTAAGCGCGTCTTAACCGGGAATTAGTTGAGCAAGAGGGGACTAATCAACCCTGTGCTCCCAATGACCGCAACACGTGGCGGAGCGACTCTTTGCTTTAGGGGGAAAATCAAAACCTGTTATTATATATGCAAAGTCCTATACCTGTGTACCGTACATCAACTCATGCCTGACTTATACTTCGAACCTATTTACTTCGTCGCACGGTTGCGTAGCACCACCCTGCCCATCCTGGCTGCACCTTCAAGCTGATCTGTACCACTTCTGCCCTGATCACGACCCGACTCCTAGAAAGATCTTCAACCCATCCCGATCTTCGACAAACGACCTTGAAACCACTTGAGATCTGCTCTTCTAACACTTGCCCACTTCGTATCCAGCCCGACTGAACCGAGAACTTTACTTGCCTTTGCATCTGGACGCTGATCAGAGGCTGATCAGCCCTGATCACGATCGGCATAGTGATCAGCCGAGTGATTAGGTGGTGATCAGGCCGATCAGCCCTTGATCACCTCGGAAACACTCTGGGTCATCATCATCACGACTCAATTCATCTGCTAAGCCATACTTCCGACCTCCATACCCCGTCAGGGCAACCATATCACACTGACTTCATCCGATCGGGCCTGATCGGGCCTGATCGGGACTTTCCGCATCTTTCCTGGACGAATCCATCAGTGATCATCATTCACACAACCTGTCACTCCACATGCCCGACTTCATTCCACATCTAACCTTCAGTTCTCGGGCATAATCAGCCGATCAGGCCGTAACTTCGTGTCATGATCAACTTCAACCACTATACCATTCATAGATCGGCTGGACGGCTGTCCTTGACACGTCATGTCAACAGTTGCTCACCTCGTTTTACATCCACGGGAACTCCACTTAGTAATTGTGATAACGATCGTGATCGTGATCTCCATCGTTCCATCAGTGTCTGGGACTGGGCGTAATGACAGTACTTGGCTGATTTCTTCACATCGTGAATACCCGTTGTCCGCCACCTTTTCATCGTAACTGTGATCAGCCTTTCCCACCCATCAACCGTCATATGTTGATGGGTGTTCCATCGTCACCAATCAACGGCCATGTGTGGTCCACTTCATTCTCAATATTTTCCGATCGCTTTACCACAGCCGCCCCTGAGACTAACTGCAGCCGCGCAACGACTGCAGTTCGACTCACTCACTTCCAAACTTCCTCTCTGGCGATCACCATGGCTGACTCGAGCCGATCTTCTCTTCCTTCTTCGTCTTCTTCGGCTGCCCGCCCGATCGCTGCCTCGCCTTCCGTTTCCAGTTCGACTAATCCCGCGATCGCCCCGATCACGACTTCGGCGCCGATCACGACCAGCCTCATCCGTCCCACGACAACCATGACTCCGTATCGCCCGCCTTGGAATCCTCCCGCTCGACCTTCTTCAGATCGCCCCCTCCGTTACTTGGAACAGCTCGCTCGTCTAATAGATGGATCGGGTCCACTCACGTTGGGGTCCGTGGAAGCTTGCCGACTACGGTCGGAACTCCGAAGTGCAATTCCCGAGTTGGTTTCTCTATATGATACCAATCGGGCACTTAACGCTGAGTTATCCGACCGTCGGATCGTTGCCGATTCCTTGGCACATGATTCTGCTGATTTGGCCAGCCAGCTGTCGACTCTTCGACTAGATCACGACCGACTTGACCAAGACTTACGAGACATGACTGATCGCGTTCAGAGTTTGACGATGGAGCGTGATCAGCTATCAGCTGACCTCGCTGCTCTGCGCCTCTCCAGGCCTTCGGACACCGTCGCCTCTCTACAGTCGCTGATCGGTTCGCTGACTATTACCATCCGCCATCAAGGTACGTTTATCCCATTCACTTCTTCTGTAATCCGTATATGACTCTCCATGTTTATTTCCAGACGAACGTATTGAGGCAATGAAAGACTCGATGGTCGAGATGGTGGATCATCTACAACGGCTCGATGATCACCGTCTTGACCGTGATCAGCTGCTTCGCGACAAGATCTGCACTGCCGAGGACGTAGAGCGTCGGGAAGTCGAGGTTCGCTACTCGGATGAGCAGGTCCAGCTCCTGGTCAAGCAACTTTCCGATTCTCGCATCGGCCGCGCCGACATACAGAAAAGGTTGTGCGAGAGTCGGAAGGCAGCTGAAGATTGCCGGCGCGAGCTTAATCTTGCTCGGGTTAAACTTGAAACCCTAGAGCTCGATGATCGCGCCTGGCTCCAGCATAACGCCGACTTGAGGAACCTTGCGGTGCAGACTATGGAGAGGTGGACCAAACCGAACACCGGTTCGGAGTCAGTTCGGACGGCTTTGCAACGGCTTCCTGAGCTGATCAGCTCCTTCACTCCGTCTGGAACGCCACCACAGTCTTCCGAGTCTGCCCCGCCATCACCAGCGTCTTCCGTCGCTTCCTTGCCGGCCCATAGTGCTGATCAGCCCGTGCTCAGCACTGCAGCGGCTTCTGCGTCCACTCCATCCCGTTTACCAGCGACTCCGAGATCAGCCTCCTCGGTCTTGAGTTCTGCGAAGCGCAAGCGGACCAGCTCGTCGAAGAAGAAGATGGCTCCCGCCAAGCGATCACGTCTTGCGATTGACTCGGACGATGAATCGACTGATCTGGACGAGAGGCCGTTGTCTGTTCTGACCCGATCGCGCAGTACTGATCGCCGTGCTCCAGCGCCAACCCATTCAGGCGTAAATTCGTTGGCCCAGGCCGTTACTTTGCTTGAGTCAGATGACGAGGATGACGATGATCTTGAGGAGGAACAACCGGCTCCGGCTGATCCCAACGTTCCTCCAGCGGCCAATAGGGCAGTGATCGCCCCGCCGCTCAATTTCACAGGCGTTTTCATCCCGGCGAAACGATCGTCGATCGAGCAGGACGATTACAGTTATAATCCGAACCAAAGGTTCATGGATTTGTACGTCGTCATGCAGGGCAAGCCGACTTCTGCTCACATGGCAACACGGAAACCTTGGAGTGCTGATCAGGTATGGGATCTGACGCCTCAGGTTCTTGCTGTGAGGCACAAACTCGTCCCTCGCTTGTGGTCCCGCCCGCCAGGCTGGATCTTTCCGACAAGATCGCCGGCGCCCAAAGACAAGCAGTGGCAACCGAGGGTGCTGACCAGAGGCGCTATTGAGCTTCTGATCGATTCAGCACCTTGGGATGTCCTCATGACACCTATGCCTGGGCTGGCGTTTCCCAATCACCCTTGGTTTGTTGAGCTGCAGGGACGTTTGGCCCTGTATTACCAGGAACACATTCAAGCAATATGGGAGGCGACCCACCATTTCCGATCACGGCGGCGATGCGCAAGGACGCGTGGATCGAGCATTACCATCATGCTTGCAAGCGTCGACGCACCAAAGCCGGGCCGCGATCTGCGATTATATTGTCAACGGGATTCAGCGCGGCGAGTGTGATCTGGACGTTTTCCTGTTTCCTGGCGTGCTGCATTTACCTGTTCGTCGGGCGGGATCGCGAGGACTCAAGGCTGACGGCGGGGAGTGGTATCCCGGTTATGGGCATCCAACTCCGGTCGCCACGTTGCGTGATTGCCTGATCTGGACCGATCAGCAGGAGCCTTGGCGGAACCAGTTCCGATCAAGCCCCATGGATCATCCAGGGTTCGCGGTTTCTCGCCTGCGCACGAAGTATGGCCCGTGATTGTCGTGACAACCAGCTTTCGTTTCGTTTTTTCCATAATCATTAATATATCACGACAGTTCTTGATAATTTTCACGTTCCATATTCACACTTCCTGTTCAGGTCCCACTATTGTCTTCGTCTTGTATGTCGATCGCTCACATGTATGCAAATATAGTTCTCGTGCATTATATGTATATATATACATCCATTTACTCCAAACCAGCTCAACCACCCTGATCTCCACTTGCTCGACCATTACATTTGGCTGATTGGTCACAATGTGTCAACCCAGGCTATTGAGATTCCTGGTTGCCCTCTTCGTGGGTTTGCATCACTCCAAATCGATTTCGTCTCACCCGATCACGTTCAAATTCTCTTAGTAGAGCTCCACAGTTCAGATCACGTTCATCTACCCACTCGGGATCGGCATAACCCTTCCACCGAACCAAGTAATCACGATGGGTCCGGCCAAATCGGGTCCTCTTGCCTGATCGGGTATCCAAAATCTTTTCCACTTCAAATTCGTTCTGGTCCAACGTTCTTTCCCAACTGTCTTCTGGCAAGAGAGCTTCGTCAAAGTCAAACCTTGGCTGATCATCGCATAACAGCCTGGTTTTCGGCCGATCAGGGTACTCCCGAACCAGTTTCAGCTTCGACAAATGGACGATCGGGAAAATTCCATAATCGGTACCAGCAGTAATCAACCGGGCGGCGTGATCTCCGATCAGCTCGGCTATGCGGAACGGTCCATGCCACAGATGTGCTAACTTCTTGGCGTATCCTTCTTTCACGCGATTCAAGTAAAGCCAAACCCTTGACCCCGGCTCGATATTATGCGAATCGGCCTGATCATTGTTCCGATCAGCTCTTTCCTGAATGACCCTCCGCAATCGTTCGTTGACTTGTTCTCGCGCATGTTGGTAGTGACGCTGGAGTCCCATACGCCGTCGACGAGCTTCGCGATCTCGACCTCGGGTGCATCCAACAGGGATCACCGACTCGATGGTAGATCGGGGGTCCCAACCATACGCCAAGTAGGAAGGAGTATCTCCCCTGATCCGATCGAAAGAAGAATTCAGCGCAAACACCAGTCTCTCTGCATATTCATCCCAATCTTGTTGAGCGGAGTCCGCGACATACATCTTGATAGCTCTAGTTAGCGTCTGTACCATCCGTTCGGCTTTACCATTCGCCTGCGGACGATATGCCATGGTCGCGCTCTGTTTCTGGCCAAGCATCTGATTAAATGATCGGAAGACTTCGGCCATGAAACCTGGTTCGCGATCATGCCTGATCACTTCACTAGCTCCAAACCGTCGAAAAACACATTCTTCATAACTGCAAGCGACTTGTTGGGCTGTTCGGGTAGATCCCGCTTTCGCGATCACCAATCCCGTGAATAGATCAGTCCAGATCAGCAACTCTGTATTGCCCTTGAACGATTTTGGCAGGGACGGTATGTGATCCATCGCTATCACTTGGAAAGGGTAGGTCGCCTGGATATTTCCAGGTGATCTTCCCCGGATATTGGGCATACCTTTTCCAGTTTCGCAATCCGTACATGTCCCAACAAACTTTTGTATACTTCGATATAATCCTCTCCAATGAAAATGTTTACGGATCCTGTGATACGTTCGACCTACGCCCTGGTGGCCACCCTCCAAACTGACGTGATAATGGTGTAAGATATCAGCTTGTAAAGTCTCCGGGATCACGAGCCTTGCCGATCGGTCCAGATCTGCATCGGCCTGATCAGCTTGAACATAGTAAAACAATAGGTCATTTTCGTCGATCTCGTAGTTGGACGCGATCTTGGCACAATCTTTTGCTTCACCCTGGCTCAGCTTCTCCAGATCACCCTTTAGAAACGCCTTCAAATCAACGATCCATTTTTCCTCGTCTTGTGCCTTGAGAATTCTTTCGATCCGCATCTCCTGTACTATTTCTTCTGTCAGGCTTTCTCGAGAGAGTGATCTGTTGGGTGGTGATCTGGTTCGTGATCTCGTCGTAATCAAGATCTGGGCTGCTTCCTTTTCATCTTCCACACGGATCAGCTCAGGCAGCCTATTGATCTCCACCAGTTCTTCCAGCAACGCTTGATCAGTAACTATTGATCCGGTCTGATCACGCATGGCCATAGTGGCTAGGTGATCTGCACTCCGATTCCAATCACGTTTCACATGTAAAAGATCATGCCTTGGCCATCCACGTAAAGCTTTCATAACGCGATCGTTCAGTAGCTTCAAACGCGGCGCTTTACAGTCGATCTCTCCAGTGATCTGCCGAATTACCAGGTTTGAATCTCCGCATATGATTACTCTTCCGATCTTTTGCTTTTGCAAGAGATCCAAACCTAGCAGCAGACCACGATATTCGGCCTCATTGACCGTGATACCTGGAGTATAATCTGAACCGGCCGATATAACAGTCCATTCAGGCAGTTTCCATAACAGCGCACTATACGCCCCTACGCCTTTCTTCACACTCGCTGATCCGTCGAAACTTACAACGATCAGATCTTCCTCCGAGCCGACGATCGGTGGGGGTATAGTGATCGATTCACGTGGTTGCTTTCGAGGAGCGACCTCGATCAGGGCTTCATCGACTTCTGATCGGGGCGTGATGCTGGCTGCCAGCGTTCCAAGAATTTCTTCTTCGCCCTTGGTGCACTTGATGATCTCCAAGGTCCACTGAGATAACACCGCTGCCCATCGCCCCAGTCTCCCGTCTAAACCACTCGCTGACAGTAACCACGCCAAACTAGATCGCCTGGATAATACCTTAATTGATCTAGTTACCAGCATAGAGTAGCAAACATCTAATACACGTAATAATGCTAGCACTTCCTTATCCACAATACCATAGTTAACTTCGTTCGGTTTTAATGTTCGGCTTGTGAACGTCACCGGGCAATAAACTCCATCGTGATCTTGGACCAATGCGGCGGATATTGCCCATTTACTGGCATATAGGATCACCACGGGAATCTTCTCCGGATCGAAGTGTTTCAGTATCGGCGTCGAGATCATCTTCGCCTTCAACATACTAAAGGCTACCATAGCTCACTTCATGTGGTGGGCGTAAATCGAGAAGTCTTCGATGAATCGGCTATAATAATTCAGAGATCCGAGGAAGGACTGCATGGCCTTCAGTGATCGGGGAAAAGGTAAGTTGCTGAGGGCGGCCAGATCTTTCGGGTTCGCCTCCAAACCTTGGCTGGACACGTTATGGCCGAGGTAAGCGACCTTGGGTTGACCCCAGAAACCCTTGACCACACTGATCGATAAATTCCAGCGCTCGCAGGTGTTCAGGAGTCGTTCGACCTTATCGCATAGCATATCCCAGGATGTTGCTGTGATCAAGATGTCATCTATATATGATCGCCTTCCCAACACTAATCGGCCTTGATCTTGGTCTGGTTCACCTTCCGTAAACACATCATGTAGATCAGTGGCTTCCCGATCAGCACTGATCTGGAAATACCCATAGAAAGCATTGTCGATCAGCATCTGATAGATCTGTGGGGCATTCTTTTATCCAAACGGCATCCGATTCCATTCAAAAAGTCCGAAAGGTGTAACGAAAGCCGAGATCTCTCGAGCGCGATAGTCATCGAAACCACCCAGAAACCACTAGCCATATCCAGCGAACAAAACCATAAAACTTTATCCAGATCCTCTAATAGATC
>MIQA02006693.1:0-13839 GCA_001887855.2 Sclerospora graminicola
TTGTTTTATCTTCGGGGTTTCACAAGTTCCTAGCTACCAACCGAGTGATGAAGATCATAAAGCCCAAGATCATCGGGATGCTTGAAGGTCGAGCGACTAGGCCGGTTATCACAGGTAGCCAACTCGACCTGATCAGAATCTCCTGGTCCTGATCGACGAAGTTGGTTTCACTACTGGCGCGTTCGACGTGAATATGCTGATCGATCTAGACCAAGGGACGATCAGAGAAGCTATGACAACGCTGTATGATCACCTAGCCTCGCTACTCGGGGCGAATCCCGTAGTCCTGCCGCCGCTCGCTGACCCTTCACACCGATCGCAGTTGGTTGAATATCCTATGAATATTGAGTCAATAAATCAATCATCATCACAGTCTGGAGCGGAGTCCACTGACTCCTCGGTTGGAGTAACGCGTATGACATTGGGTCCGAAAGGGATCAAACAGATTGATCCCAAGATCGAGACGACTCGTCGCAGAGCAGGAAAAGGAAGCCCGAACCTGGTCGAGTCGGATCAAATGATAGTTTTGAAGATGCTCAAGAAGTTGCACAGAACAATCCGACTCCCAACAGTAACCCTACCAACATACCAGAAGTTCCAGAGCAAATGAGAACCATGTTCACGACTATGATGAATCGCTTCGTGGGCGAACAATACGGATTACCTCAGTACACACCTGGGCAAGGACAACCATGGCAATCGATACCAAACATGAACCAATCCACTGCTAAACCAGTCAAGAAACCTGTAGATGTGGATATGGAATCAGTTCGATCAGCCGGAATTGCTCGATCGATATGCCAGGTCGGTCATCAAGATCGACTCCATAAATCACCTCCACATAGTGATGTGGATATGGAATCAGATGGAGGGATCAGTCAGCATTTTGATCCGGATGATTTGGATATGGAGATGCCGCGTAGGGCAAATATGGCCTCCGCGCAGGCATTTGATAGTGACTCTGGAACAATCACTCGGGTTCGGATGTTGGTGATCTCAGAATTAAAAGATTTCACCGGCAAAGATATGGACGACGATCAGGCAAGAGCTTGGTTGAGTCAGACTAAATCAGCCTTCTTGAGAGATTAGACACCGGAGGGTGAAAGATGTCTGATTTTCGCTGATTTGATGAAGGGCCCGACCAAGAACTGGCTTAAACAGCTGAGCCGAGAATTACGCTTGAAGTGGCCTCAGTTGTGTGAAGAATTTGAAGAGCAATATTGCAACTCAGGGGTGTCTGTCGCGAGACAGTATTACCATATGAAGAAAAGATCCGATGAAACACCGATTGAATACTTACACCGGCTGAATGTTGCTGGTCTGCGCGCGAAAATACCGATCAAGGATCCACGGCACCCGAGTATGGCTTGCGAGCATGTAGAACACTTTATTGGCACTTTGGACAATCGCGACCTGGCTGATCAGTCAACCCTGCTCCGTATAAGCAATGCGGAAGAATTGGAACTAACCCTGAGGACGCTGCAGCGGGCCAAAAGTTGATAACCCAAGGTCGAGGTAGGATCGAACCGGTACCGGTCGAAACCACACCCGGATCAGGGCAAGATACCAGCGACACGACCAACCAGGGCGATTCGGATGATTACGAAGGAATCGGACATTTCTAGTTCGGAAGAAGAAAGAGGTCAATCAAGTTTAGGCTCGGACGAGGAGCAAAATCGTCATATCTTTACGACAGAACAGGTTTCTGTCCGAGATCATCGATTAATGGCATCGATGGACGAAAATCCGGTGGGGCTCAACCTGATCAGAACCGACTTCGCAAGAAATGCGTGCATTGTGGGTCGACTAAACATGGAGATCGTGATTGCTGGAAGCGAATCACATGTGGAAAATGTGATCGTAAAGTTCACCCTTCGGATCATTGATTTTTCGTATGCAAAACCTGTGGGAAGGTTCACGATGCCGGTGCTTGCCCTATTGAGGAATTTTTCAATCAGATGCGCAAGTGGTATGTGCCGACTAAACATGCTGGCATACTCCCACCAGATGTCGAAAAAATGTTAAACTAGATCGCTCGCCAGGTTGGAATCTGGTTCGAGCCGAGCGATCTACGTTCTGCATCTATGCATATGTCGGTAGCGGAAATAAGTTTGAGGAAAAGAAGATAACCGACAATACATGTTCTAATTCAAATTGCGTCGATCGATGTCCGATTCACAGTCTCAGGGTGGATGAATATTCCCGTTCGGACGTGATCATGGAGTTGGATCTACTGCCCGGCGAGTCCCGAGGATACTGGAAGTATCACTCTCCCGACAAGTGGTTTAAACAAGCAAAAGCTAATGGGAAGATTAACAACGAAAAAGCCACTATTCTATTTGACTCTGGAGCAGAAGTCTCGATTATCGACTCCGCCTTTGCTCGTAAGGTGGGATGTCGTATAGACAGTACCCAGAGGCAAGAATGTGTTGGGATCGGCGAAAGTTCGTACATGACGGAAGGACGATCTCGTGTTAAAATCACCTTGGCAGGATCCCTGGTCTACTATTTCAACGCTTGGGTTGGTCGGTTAGCCGGTCAAGACGCGATACTGGGAATGGATTTCATGGTACCAGCCGGTATACGACTCGATCTGTCTCATGGAACCCTGACTCTGCCGGATGAGGTGCAAATACAGTTATCCGGCCGGCGTCCTTTATATGGCACTCATATGTGGATGCTCAAAATGGGTCAATATGAAAACATCGAGGTAGCCCGGTCAGCCGACGTGATGATTCGGCCGAGCGATCGGCAGCAGAAATTGTGGCTAACCCGTGGTGAACGATGGGTACCAACGTTCGTAAAGGGCGTCGGCAGATCAAGTTACATCAGGATTACAAACATATCTGATCAGTCGCTAATTGTTCACGAAGACATGATCCTAGGGATGTGGTTACCCGAAGGGAAAGTACCTCGACAGATTGGGTATGTCTCAGTGGATCACAAAGATATATTGAATGGCAAAATCTGGCTTATCAAGCCACCACAGGCCTGATCAGTGACGAAGACCTGGTAGACGAAGATACCTCACCATTGGTTGAGAAGCCGGAATATGCTATTCCAACCAAGCTGTTGATCAGAAGACCGTCGGTCGAAGCGACAGGGGAAAGCCGGGTCAGAAAAGGTCCACAAGTTTTGAGTGTTATTAGACCCGGCTCACCGGAAGCAGCAGGTCCAGAGAGCGAAAATGATGGTGACGAGTTCAGAAACGATCCTGAGGAGAAAAAGGAGAATGAACCTGCCGAAGTTGTTAAAGACGAAGGTTAACCCAAAGTGGATCACCAGTCGGATGACTTACAAGGGGCGACCCAAGATAATGCCGAACCGGAGGAAGTAGATCCGGTAGACAAACAAGTGTGTATACACGAAGGTGGTGATCAATACATTGAAGGTATCGAGAAGCAGATGACAGTTTCGCCGGAAGTATCACCCAATATACCAGAGGTCACCCTGGAGGATCTACAGGTCGATGATCCCGAAGTGAACACTCCCGAGCAGATCGATCAACTATCAGCGGGTGTACCATCCGCCGACCTAGTCGGATCAGATCTGGTGGTTCCATCGCTACCCACCAGACTGTCTGACTCTGCGGTTGTATCGATAGATACAGCGGGGTTACTTACAGGGTGATCAGATCCTGTGAGACCGCCACAGTCGATCGACAGGTTAACCCAGTCGATCGTTGGTTGATGTTTGGACATCCAAGGGATGCCCAAGACCACATCGAACTTGTCGTCAAGATCGAGGACGATATATTCGTCCTCGAACGACAGTTCGTCTAACTCGAAGCGTGTGCGAATCACACGCTTTGGTATAGTCACGGTTGCACCTGTTGCTAACTGAACTGACAACATGCTTCGTGGAGATTGAATCTCCACGAAGTTCAACGACGTTAGAACCTCAGTTCTAACGAAATTGTTTGGCGCTCCTGTGTCAAACCGAGCACGCATGGGGACATCGTTTCCATGTGGCTTAACCTCCAGGGTGATGAGAGGTTTCCCTTCACCCTGCACACGTTGACAGGACATGGTCCCGTCTGGGGCTATTATCCTCACATGCCCGATGTCGGCATGTGAGATAACCCGTCCAGTAGGGCGCCCCGACCCTACTGGTTGCTGCCGTTTTTTGCATCAACAGAGGGTTGCCCCTGTTGATGTCGCCGACCAGCGGACTGTCCAGTCCGCTGACTGCGTGGCGCCGGACGCGGCGCCATACATTCATGGGCGTAATGGCCCATTTTCGCGCATCGATTGCAGCGAAGGAACTTCTTGTTCTTCGGTTGCCTCGGAGTCGAGGCAACTGCAACCGATAGGTCCATAGGTTCTGGACCTCCTCCGCCCGCGCCCTGGCGCGGGTGTTGGTGTCTCGGGACGAAGTGTGAACTTCGTCTCGATTGGAAGTTTTGGTTAGTATTAACATGCTGCATTGGTGGCATGTTAAAGTCGAAAGGCGCTTGCGCCTTTTCGACTAACCCCAGCATGCGCTGCTGATTGGCGCATGCTAAATTCCTCCCGGATGCTTTGGTCTATAGCATCCCTCAGAGTCTTTGGGGGAACCCGATAAAGACTCTGTTTGATGGGACCGTCATTCAGTCCCTTCATGAAGGCGGTGACCTGCATGGCAGGGGGCACCGGCTCGTATACAATATTTGATAACAAATATTGTATTTTCTGAGCGTACGCATGTAGGATCAGCTTGCCCTGCCTGAGTTCCATGAACTCTTCACGGCAGCTAAGCTCCATTTCTGGAGCTTCGAAGTTGAGCTTCAGCTCAGCTTTTAAAATCCTGATACGTCAGGAACGCAGATCCATCAGTGGATCTGCGGCTCATCGCCCATGCCCTGGCGCGACCGCCTAGGCATGTGGTGGCGAAATAAGCTTGTGAACGCGGGTCCACAATCTTTTGCGCAGAGAGGGCATCTTCCACCTCTGCAAACCACCTACGAAGGGGTTCACCCCTTCGCCAGTAAAGGCGGATCCGCGCCTTTACTACTTCAACGCTCGCACTAGGGGCTGGCGCTGCTGTTGCTGCTGCCGTTTGGGAGCGCAATATTGCATTGCGCACCTGAGGGTCAACATACATTTTCTTGAAACGGGAAACCGTTTCTAAGACATCCTCCGAGGTTTTACCACGGAGGAGGGTAAAGATTTCGGGCCCTATGGTCCGAATCATTTCGATCACAGTCGACACAGCACTCTGTGACCAGTTAGGGAAGTTTTCCCTTACTAAATCTTGCGCGAGCTGACGCTCACGCTCACGTTCACTGGCTGTTGCCATGACAGCCAGCGGAACGCGTCAACAGTGGTCGTTTAGACGGACCACGAAGTGCTACCAGGTGTAACAGGGCAACTGTTACGCGGCTTAACTGTAAAAATGTGCAGTGAGGAGGTGTATTTGATGTAGGACCAGATGTAATTGTCCTCCTTAGTTTACTTAGATTAAACTTTAATAAAACCTAATTAATTTACTAATAATCTTATCACTTAAGTATAAAATTTATTAATATATATAACTTAAGTGCTTATTGAAGTCTGTGCGTTAAGGTAAGTTTTAACAGTGAAATATTTTATGAGTGGTACAGAGGTAACTAGTATAATTAGAACCTAGACAAGTCATTAGTAACATTATATAAAACTGATCTAATCATTCTTGTTAGATGACTAATATATCAAAATCTGTGTCTCAGGATGGATTATAACACTTAACATCATAGTTCGCATTTCAGACATTAAGTCTGAAATTGAACTGTGATATTTCTACTTAAATATCACTTATGTAATGGCACCCCATCACATGGAGAATGCGACGAATCTGGTCAGTTTTTCGTTATGTGGACATTACTCATTTAAGTACGATTATTTGCCCTTTAGTGCTTCCCTTTAAATACTTTTTTAATATTAATACATGTTCTTTTAAAGAAATACAGGGGAATTTATGTTAAATACGACTAAGTTACGGTTACTGCGTTTCAATCACTAACAAGGGGGCGGATTACTGTCTCAGTTGGGTACAACATGAACTGATAATATTTTCTCACGTACCGCAATTCATTGGTAAAGACCTGTTATGCTAAAGGCGCATCGCGATCAAGGAAAGCCGTATAATGGCCATCACATTTGTATGTGATGTCTGGGGCAAGCGGGAAATTAAACAATTATTTATTTTGATAAAGCTGATGTTTGTGCTTCATCAAATAATAGATGATTAATTACTACGCCAAATTTACACACCCGACCAGGTCAAGGTACCTGCAGCTAGACCAGCAAGGGTGATCCCCATGGTTGCGACGATTCCTATACCACAGGATTGAAGGAAGAGAGAACGGCCGTTTGAGATCCGAGGAAAACCAATATCGTGTTTCTAGGCAGAAGTCATACCTCGATCTAGATCGGCGGGTCCAAGCGCGGATCTCCTTAAAGGCGTTGGCTACCAGCCTTATATAGGTCGTTCACATCCCACAAGTTCTCATTGAATCCAATAATAATGGTGATATCGCGACTGTTGAAAACGGATGGTATGCCAAAGTCTGAAAAAATTTCATTCTATTGATCACTTTGTCTTTGCATACAAAACATATGGAAGAAGCTCACGAAAGCGAAGTATGTCCGATCGAGGAGTACGAGATGAGTAAGTCATATATTCCGAACAAGCATGCAAGTATGCTCTTAAAGTCGAGAAGATGTTGAGCTAGATCGCTCGCCATGGTTCGAGACGACAGATTTATGTTTAGCATCTATGTGTCTGTAAAAAAGAGTAACATTGAGGAAAAAAAGAACACGACAACACATGTTCTATGGAAAATTGTGGCGACCGGTGCCCAATCCATAGTATCCGGGTAAATAAATATTCTCGATCGAAGGTAAAATTTGACTGATTGCCTGGTGAATCCCGCGGATACAGGAAATATAATTCTCCCAAAACGTAGTTCAAGTCGGTGGGAAGACTAACATCACAAATACCAATATTTTGTTTGAATATAGGGCGGAAGTTTTAAACTATCTTTGCTCTTAAAATTATATGTGAAAAAGACGAAACCGAGACACAAAGAATAATCGGGTTCGAAGAAAGGTTCGAAATGTTGGAAGACAGATCGCGTATTAAGATATCCTCGCCAACTCTCTGGTTGATAATTTTAATACTTGGATCAGCAAACTAACAGTCATGACGCATGGACTTTATAGTGCCAGCCGGAATTCGGCTTGATCTCTTATTTGAAGCCCTAATAGGTGCATTCAGCATACTGGTCGACGATCTCAATGCGGAACTCACGGTTTTTCTGAAGTGAGTCAGTACTTAATTATGAGACTATCCCAGTGTTCCACCGGTAGACATATCGATACGGACATACGAATGGCGCCAGAAATTTAACACGTGGTTATAATATTTCCTTAAAGGTATCGGTCGATCTGTTACATGAGAGTCGCGAAAATTTCCAACCAACAGAAGATCTTACATGAGAATACTACTGGGGAAAATCTACCGATCAGCGTTGTCAAATTTTCAGGGGAATTCTAAATTCGCCTATTCGGGCCATAATGTGTCGATCGGTGGTTTGGAGGCCGAACGCAAGGATTTAAAATCACTCATGAACCTACCTTTTCAAATATTGCTGATATATGCGGCTGAATTAGGCAAACTGAGAGAAGTGGATTACCATAAGATTTTGAGGACGCGATCGGCAAGAAATTTGCTGATCGGATCCTCCGATCGATACGCTGTTTCACCCTATCCGGTTCGGCCGAATATGACTTGAACTATTGTCGCGCTCAGTATTTGGAAGTATGAATCCGGTTATTAAGTATTTGGATCCAGATAAGGAGGTCCTGTGGTGTCTACACAAGTAAGTGGGCGATCACCGTTGCTCTAGTACAAGATCATGACGGTGTACGAGTTGGACATTAAAACGAGATGAAGTTAATTATGGCATTGTTAAATAGAAGTATTGAAAATGTCTGGTATACACTGCTAGTAGCAAGGTCAAGCATGGTGCTCTCGAGGCGATCTACACTAGCCTGGTTATTTTCGGTCAATACGATTGATGGAAGATTTGGATGTGGTCAGCCCTATTGTCGCAGAGGTCGTTGGAAATTATTAAATCCACTAAAGGTGAAGATTAAATTATTGGAACACTAACAGGGAGCTATACTGATACCAGATGTTATTTACGGTCTGGTCGAGAGAGCACCAAGGAAGCAACTTAGGCTAGCGATCGCCCTTCCTTCACGAGTTGTAGATCGGAATAAATATCATTGTTTTATGTTTCAATGCATCGTAATTGTAAAGGGCCTACTGTGCCAGATTGTGGAAGCTACCGGAATGGACTGTGCTAATCGCGGCTTCATATACGCCTGCCATTACGGTGAAAAAGAACGAATACCGTGGTCTAGTTACATTTTTGGAATTTTTCAGTGCACTTAAAAGTCGCATTATTATTGTGGGGATTCCTACTTAGATCACAAGAGAGATGCGCTTCGCCTGAAATTGTTGATCGTTCGGGTCATGAAATCGGTCCAAGAGCAGTAAGCGCTAGATATAAAGCGAGATTGGAATCGATGCGCGGATCTGTGCCGAAGCGATCCAGCAAAACGTCAAGAATTAGGTGGACCAAACATATCTGTTGATCGGTGGCGATGGTAACACCCATCAAGATGGGACCGTTTGATGGTGGGACAGGCTGATTCCGTACATGATGAAATATGGTTGACAACGGGCTGTCGTAAATGTGAAGGGATAAGAGGATACCATTATTTTTCCTGGTCCCAGATATTAATGGATTAGCGAATGTCACGGTCCGATCGGGACACTGGATGCTAGGTGGAGTTCACGTGAACGTGCAAGACTAGATCAGCCGAGACAAACCTGATGTGCAGCATCAATGACGGTGTGATATATCAGGAACGGCAGAACCCGGTCATTGGAGTGGGTCATGGATGGTACAAATGTTGAAGTTGAATGGGATACAGTAATCTCGGTCTGATCAGGCGAGTCACTTAGCTCCGCCCTAAAATGTGAAGATCGGGTACAGGACAAAGCTGGATATGTGAAGTGGTGAGCCGTATGAGCCTTACCAAACTGGGACAAACGACGAGAGTTGATGCATCCATCCAGAATCAGCGGAAAGAGGTCTGATCAGGCTCAATTTCAAGAGAAGTGTCGAGTCGGTGCGACCCTTACGGTCTAACACGCAATGAAGGTCAAAGATACGGTTGAGTGAACTGGCAATGTCGATGTTGTGATGGCCCTGAGGTGTTTTGAAGTGATCTGGGACTGATCGCCCTGATCACTACCCTGATCACTGTGCTAATCACTGCCCTGATCACTGTGCTGATCGCTATGCTGATCGCTGTGCTGGTCATGATCCAAGCCTGATCAGCCCCAAATCAGTTTCCAGGTATGGAAAGAGATGGAGTTTGCAGTTAAGATTGGTTTGGTACGGGGCGAACAGTGTCTTGGAGACGGACCCCGAACTAGTTCAAGGCTGCCTTTCGAGGAATCAGGGTTGAAGACTGCCATATAGTTTGACCGTGATCAGTCCAGAAGTGGTTCGGATCAGGTTGAAGGTGCGACAATGATGTGTAAGGTGGTACTGGTGCAACCGTGCGACGAAACGAACAGGATCGAAGTATGAGGTAGGTCACATGAGTTGGTGTACGGTACACTAGGTATAGGATATTGCATATATAATAACAGGATTGAATTTACCCCCTAAGCAAAGAGTCGCTCCGCCACGTGTCGCGGTCATTGGGAGCACAGGGTTAACTAGGCCCCTGTAGCTCAACTTAATTCCCGGTTAAGACGCGCATAGACGCATTTTGGCTTACCGGAAGGCCCCCGACGGGTTTTGTTTAGGTTTTCAACCCTCACCCCCTCACGCGCACGTGTTTGGAACACGTTATATCAATTGGAAATGTTTTGTGGAGATAACGTTTGTGGTTTACTGTGGAAGATCGTGGTTTGATCGTGGTTTTCGTGGTTTCTCGTTATCTCTCGTTTTTATTGGCTGGCCTGATCGGACGAAGTTTCCCGATCAGTGCCTTTATTGTAACCAAGTATCGACCCTGACTCGTTCTCCGGTGAAGATTCCCATCCGAGGACACCCCCGTCTCGAGAAGGTCACCCCCTCCGACCTGATCAAGATCATCCTTTTTGTCAAAGAGTCCACCTGAGTGAGTGTAACCACCCCCGATCAATGGGTACACAAGGTGAGATGAAGTTAAGTATGGATTCTATCGCACATGACGACCGGTCGGATGACCGGGAGGATCGGATCAGTCATCATAGTGATGATTCATCCGATCCTGATGGCGATCAGGATCAACGGAGTACCCCCTCCGATAGTTGGTCGTCCGGGCTAGTGGGTATCCGGATTCCACCCAAGACTTCCGTCCTGGATTTGGAAATCGGCTCCACCACAATGGTGCGCGTGCTCGGATCACTTGGTGACTCAGGATATCACCGTGATTCCTTTAATGATGAAAAAGATGTGAAAATCAAAGTGGAGGAAACTTTTTCGGGTGTATTGGAGGAAGGCGTATCGCCTCCGATGCTGTCCAAACCTAAAGGAAGCGATGGTCGACCTGGTCTGGTGGAGTTCCAGGTCGAAATTAAAGATGAAACAACTCCCCACATGGCCCCGATCGGGGCCGATCTGGGTTATAGTAAAGTTAACTATAACCCAGGAAAGGATCGAGGTGTCAACCTTGATCCTATGCCAAAGAAGAAAATGGAAAAAGACAGAAAAACATGGGGGCGGATCATTGCGATCCACCTAAAAAATATGTGAAACCTAAACCGAAGATCTTCGAGGAAGACGAAGAGAAGATCGAACCAGCCGAGAAGACCACTGTCCAAGATGTGGAACGACTGTTCTATCTTCGAGAGTTTCACAAGTTCCTGGTTACCAACCCAGTGATGAAGATCATCATGCCTAAGATCATCAGGAAGCTGGAAGGTCGAGCGACCCGGCCGGTGATCACAGGCAGTCAACTTGATCTGATCAGGAACCTCTTGGCGCAGATCGACAATGTTGGCTTCACTACTGGTGCTTTTGACGCAAATATGCTGGTCGATCTGGACCAAGGGACGATCAGAGAAGCTATGACAACTCTGTATGATCACCTTGCCTCGCTACTCGGGGCGAACCCCGTGGTCTAGTCGCCGATCGCGGATCCTTCACACCGATCACAGTTGGTTGAATATCCTATGGATATTGAGTCGATATATCAATCGTCATCACAATCTGGAGCGGCCTCCACCGACTCCTCGGTTGGGATAACACGTATGACGTTGGGCCCGAAAGGGATCAAGCAGATCGACCCCAAGATCGAGTCGCAGAACAGGAAAAGGAAGCCTGAACCTGGTCGAGTCGGATCGGACGATAGTTTTGAAGATGCTCAAGAAGTTCCACAGAACAATCCGACTCCCAGCAGTGACCCTACCAACATACCGGAGGTCCCAGAGCAAATGAGAACCATGTTCGCGACTATGATGAACCGATTTGCGAGTGAACAATACGGATTACCTCAGTACACACCTGGGCAAGGACAACCATGGCGATCGACACCAAACATGAATCAATCCACTGATAAACCAGTCAAGAAACCCGTGGATGTGGATATGGAATCAGTTCGATCAGCCGGAATTGTTCGATCAATATGCCAGGTCGGTCACCGAGATCGACTCCATAGATCACCTCCACGTAGTGATGTGGACATGGAACCAGAGGGTGAGATCAGTCAACATTTTGATCCGGATGATTTAGTTATGGAGACGCCTCGTAGCGCAAATATGGCCTCCGCGTAGGCATCTCTGGAACAATCACTCGAGTTCGGATGTCGGCGATTTTGGAATTAAAAGACTTCACCGACAAGGATATGGACGGTAATCAGGCGAGAGCTTGGTTGAGTCGGACTAAATCAGCCTTCTTGAGAGATAGGACATCGGAGGGTGAAATATGTCTGATTTTTACTGAATTGATGAAGGGCCCGGCCAAGAACTGGCTTAAACAGCTGAGCCGAGATGTACGCTTAAAGTGGCCTCAATTGTGTGAAGAATTTGAAGAGCAATATTGCAACTCAGGGGTGTCTGTCGCGAGACAGTATTACCATATGAAGAAAAGATCCGATGAAACCCGATTGAATACTTACGCCGACTGAATGTAGCTGGTCTGCGAAAATGCCGATCAAGGATCCTCGACACCCGAGTATGGCTCGCAAGCATGTCGAACACTTTATTGGAACTTTGGACAATCGCGACCTGGCTGATCAGTTAACCCTGCTCCGTAAAGGCAATGCGGAAGAATTGGAACTAACCCTGAGAATGCTGCAAAGGGCCAAAAGTCGGCAACCCAAGGTCGAGGTAGGATCGGACCGGTACCGGTCGAAACCACACCCGGACCAGGGCAAGATACCAGCGGCACGACCAACCAGGGCGATTCGGATGATTACGAAGGAATCGGACAGTTCCAGTTCGGAAGAAGAAAGTGGTCAATCAAGTTTAGGCTCGGACGAGGAGCAGTATCGTCATATCTTTACGACAGAACCGGTTTTTCGTCCGAGATCATCGATTAATGGCATTGATGGACGAAACTCCGGTGGGGCTCAACCTGATCAGACCTCGCAAGAAATGCGTACACTATGGGTCGACTAAGCATGGAGACCGTGATTGCTGAAAGAGAATCACAGGTGGAAAATGTGATCGTAAAGGTCACCCCTCGGATCATTGTTTTTTCGTGTGTAAAACTTGTGGGAAGATTCACGATGCCGGCGCTTGCCCGATTGAAGAGTATTTTAATCACATGCGCAAGTGGTATGTGCCGACAAAGTATACTGGCATGCTCCCACCAGATGTCGAGAAAATGTTAAACTAGATCGCTCGCCAGGTTGGGATCTGGTTCGAGCCGAGCGGTCTACGTTCAGCATCTATGCATATGTCAGTAGCAGAAATAAGTTTGAGGAAAAGGAGATAACCGACAATACATGTTCTAATTCAAATTGCATCGATCGATGTCCGATTCACAGTCTCAGAGTGGATGAATATTTCCCCGTTCGGACCGTGGATCCATCGGAGTTGGATCTACTGCCCGGTGAATCCCGAGGATACTGGAAGTATCACTCTCCCGACAAGTGGTTTAAACAGGCAAAAGCTAAAAACAGGCTAGCTGTTACAGGCTTACACTGTTTGAATTGCAAGTGAGGAAGCGTGCAATTGGTTAGGAACAAATGTAATTTGCTTCTCAATAGTTTAATTAAGATTGAACTTAGGCTCAGACTATATAATTAATAAAATAATCCCTTAGTTATATATGTTAATATATAACTACGACACGTGGCTACAAGACGGTAAGTTTAAGAGTGAATGATATTTTAAATGAGTGGTTTGAGCTAACTACTATAATTAAGATCTAGACTAATCATATAAACTGTAATATTAAACTGATCTAATAATACTCTTATTATTAGATCTTTTCTTAGATTCGATATATGTATCAGAATCTGTTTCCAGGGTGGATTTATAATAACTTATAATCCAATATTCTAATTTCAGACAGTAAGTCTGAAATTGAACTGTGATATTTCAACTTAAATATCACTTATGTAATGGTCATTACATCACCCCCCACTCAAGGCGGTTGGCCAGGAATATTATGTAATATTGTCCAATCAAATGGTGGCACTTGTTGGCCGTAACAATATTTTGATTACAACCATCAAGGACCAGAAGAATCTAATGGTCGAGACACGAGGCAGCGCTCTTGAGGGCGCTGCTGAAACTGCTAACGCAGCATCCACCTCTGCATCACGTGCAGAGGTGCCAACATCGAATGCCGACGCTGCAAAT
>MIQA02006695.1:6622-23648 GCA_001887855.2 Sclerospora graminicola
CAGATTTTTACTAAATAAGCACGTCATATTTACGACTGTACTTGACCAGATGTTGGTTTAGGAACACAGGTCAGCAAGGTTGAATCTGTAGGCGCATAGTAAGCTGAAAACACGTCACAAATGTCTGGTTGAAGGACGGATGCGATTCGTTGTGGAAGAATGAAACGTGTAAGCTTTTCATAATATGCACGAGGCTGCACTTTTCCGCGCCACATTTTACCTAACATTTCTTCGACTTGTAAAAGTTGTCGGGTTAGATGCACCATCCATGGGCTTAACTGCGGTGAATTGTAAAATGTTGCAAGCTCCGTCGTGTCCATGGGCGAAGGACAAGAACCCGTGGCGTTGAAAGCAATTCATGCTGCTGTTGTGAATGGAACGTGGGTCTTGCTGCAGAATTGTGAGCTCGGGCTCGAGTTGATGGAACATATGGAAGAAATGTTGCTGAAATGGACCGAGACAATGGATCGAAACTTTCGTCTTTTTTCTCACGGCCTTGCCAAGTGCTCAATTCCCGCTCGGGCTGCTTCAAATGTCGACGAAAGTGACCAATGAACCACCACAAGGTTTGCGGGCGGGTTTATTGCGTTCGTTTACCGTCATGGTCGATCAAGAGAAACTCGAGCGCGTCGAGACGCCGCAGTGGCGACAATTATTGTTTAATTTGTGCTTTTTGCACTCGCTGGTGGTTGAACGGAAAAAATTTGGTCCCTTGGGGTGGGGCATTCCCTATGAATACAATAATGGTGACCTGGCCGCGTGTACTATATTTCTCGAAAAACATCTCTACAATGGTCCAATCTCGTGGCCGACGTTGCAATATATGGTCGCTGAAGCCCAGTACGGTGGCAAGATTACCGACAATCTCGATCGTCGCTTGTTTACGTACTATACCGAGTGGTGCCTCACGGCCGACGTGTGTCTATCGAGCTTTAGTTATAACCCAAGTGACCCTATCTTCCGTCTCCCCAATGACTTTCAATTCTACGAAAGGAGTCAAGAACGACCATAGTGAGCCATACATCTTTGTCCTCAATAGCGATGGTACTGGGATAGAAGTTTTGAGACCACACGACGTTGCGGAATACTTTGAGGGTGCAGCTACAGCGTAAGAAATCGAATCATTTTCTCCTCGGAATCATTCTTTCGTGCGTCCTCTAGTTGCTCGCCATAAGTCCAATTTTAATGGTGCAAGTGTTGAAGCACGAGTGGCCGCAAAACTGGCCGTCGTTTATCACAGATATCGTTAACTCGAGCAAAACGTCGGAAATCTTGTGTGAGAACAATATTACTATCCTAAAGCTACTAAGTGAAGAAGTGTTCGATTTTTCCAAGGACCAGTTGACGGAACAAAAGACGAAAACACTGAAGGAAAGTCTCAACCACGAATTCACCCAGATATTTCAGGTATGTGTCAATTAAATGTTCTTGTATGTAGTAAACTTGTGATCACGTGTCGTGACGTTCCCATGCATCAAAATCTATTCCTTTTCCATTGTAGTTGTGTGAATTTGTGCTGGACAAGTCGACGCATGTCCCGCTGCTCCAAATCACATTACAAACGCTGCTTTGGTTCTTGAGTTGGATTCCGCTCGGATTTATCTTTGAGACGGACTTGATTAAAATCCTCGTTACGAAATTCCTTGCAACGAACGTATTTCGCAACGATACAATTAGTTGTTTGAGTGAAATTGCTCAGCTACGCGAGGTGCCAGAGCAATACAACAACGTGTACATTCAACTGTATATGGGTGTACTGAATGAAGTGGGCAAGATTTTGCCGCCTGGGAGTTCGTTTACGCCATTCTGGGAACAGGACGAAATCTTTGTCCAGCGTCTGAGTCTTTTTTTCACGAGTTTTTTCCGATACCACATTCAAGTGATTGAACGACCGATCACGACGCCTGGCGACGAAGCCCACCAAGCCTTACTGGCTGGTTTCACTTGAACTTCTTTCTTTGCGCTTAATGCTTGTTCGTCCACCAACAACAATTGGTGGCGCGCCATATTGTACTGTGCACACTTAAATTTTTGAAAAAAAATCTAGTGTATACCACATGAAAATCTCATATGCCTCGAAACTGCTCCAAATATAGGAGCGTCGCCTTTGTCGTCTATAAGATATACTTTAGAGTACTGGCTTACACTATAAAATTGCAGTGAGGAAGCGTGCAATTAGTCAAGACCAAATGCAATTTGGTCCTCCTTAGTTTAGTTAAGACAAACTTTAGGAAAGACTATTTAATTAATTAAATAGTCTATTAAATATATATATTAATATATATGCCACGTGTCTACAAGAAGGTAAGTTTAAGAGTGAATATATTTATGAATGGTTCAGAGCTAACTAGTATAATTAGACCTAGACTAATCATAGTAACATGTAATGTAAAACTGATCTAATCATATCTTTATCATTAGATTACTTGTTAGATTCGATAATTGTATCAGAATCTGTTCTCAGGGTGGATTATAACAACTTATAATCCAATATTCGTATTTCAGACAGTAAGTATGAAATCGAACTGTGATATTTCAACGTAAATATCACTTATGTAATGGTACCCCATTATATAACCCTCTTAGGAATGCATTAGAAACTCACACCTTGTTTCAAACCATGGGCTCGTGACCCGAGAATTGTAACCCCGTTTTTTTAGGAATGCCCCTTAGGAGATGCTCTAAGAGCATCTCCACCGGTGGGTCCTAACATCAGGTCGTAATCTAGGAGTTAACTGATTGTTAAGCCTGTATGACCGAATTTGTGCCACCGTCAAGTCTTAACGCCAGTTTTATTTAAAAATTCGCCAATCAGGGTTATGGCCAATGAACTCCAAGAATAAGCGTTTTTTGTGTTGGCCAATGGAATTACTGTATTGATTAAAACCACGGTTTTAAAATAAGCCCTGCCGCGCCAAATTTAAGACTTCGTGCGGTAACGACCAGAAATAAGTGGCTGTTTAATCTGGTCTAACGGGAGGTTATATGTTAAAACTTTAAATAAAACTCACGGGTGGCGAGGATCTTAGGGACATTCCTAACGACTTTCCGTTTTTACTTCTGGTGTGGCACATTAAAAATCAGTTCTGTCAGCCAGAATTTTGGCAGGCATCGACATTTTATTTGTTGCAGCGTGAATTTGCGTGGGCGGAATTTAAACGGAAAACCACATCGTTTCTACAAGTGTTTAAACGATGACGTTTAATCGTTAAATGATCCTTCATCTGGAGTGGGGTACATCAGATTCGAGAATAGCTTATTGGGCACAATCGCAAAATACCCCCGCATTTCACAAATATGGTGGATTTTTCAAATATAGAGTGCTTAAACTGTTTAAACACTACATATGGTTTTGGTTTTATGTGGTACATGTAAATTATTTTGTGCTTGTAATTTATATTTGTTTACCCTACTAAAAGTAGACTAAACAAGACGTCTTTTGAACTGTCTACGCAGCTTACCAAATGCGGACTCCATGTTCACTCATCAGCGGAGGAATTCGTCATTTATATTGTACGCATCGTACCTATTGTATGATGGAGTATTGCTCACACACAGCATTTACGCATAATTAGAGAAATCAACTCGTGGACGCGTGGACAAAACGTTAAGGCCAAGTTAGCAAACCGTGCCGCCTTAAAACCGAGTTTAAATCTGAAGGCGAAACGTTTTGACTGGGTGCTGGTTAATGCTGCATACGAAGGTGATGAATGAATACCATCTGGATCCCGACATTTGACGAAATGGATGCCGAGTAGAGCAGGCACAATCTCAATATCTACACAATCCGTTCACAAACATCACGAAGACAATCAGAGCTTTATTTCTTTGCAACTACCAGTAGACCAACATGATATTAGCTTGTTACAGCGAGTTTTTGAAGCTCAAAAGTACCAGCTACGTAAGGCTCTGCGCGACAGGGGGATGTTGAAAAGAATGATCTTTAGGGCCAGGATGAAGTTATGGATGCGTTTCTATCTGTAGCTCCGCACCTGTCCGAAGAAGATTCGTATCTTCTTGCTGACTCATTTTTTTTTCGGCCAACAACTGTTACGTTGATTACACACATCTTCTCGAAAGCGCATTTTGAAGCTAGTCAACCGGCGATGGCTGGTCTCATCGTATGTGCTACTACCTGTTTGACGATGCAGCCAAATGAGGATGAGCAGCTGATCATCAACCTAAGAACACAATATTATAGGAGTTTAGTAAGCTCAAGACTTCCAACATTGGATAAAGTGAGTACCTAATATCCTAGCGCATGAAGCCTAATATTTTGCAATGCAGCTGCAATTCACTGAAAACTTCAGATTCACCAAACTTGCACCACATACAAGTCCGTCTCATAAACTCCTCATCGCTCTCGCTCTTCTTTCGAGATATTGAAAAGTCAACAGGGTCCTTTGCCAGAAGGTTGGCTTTCCTGCGCTTAGCAGATTCAATCTTTTTAGCAATCTATGCTTTCACCATAATGTAGCCCCCCTCCATAACATGGGTCGTTGGCAATGGGATACCCAAGAAGCTGCAAGAGCAAACGGATCTGGTGTGTTTGTGGTGTAGTCGCTCTCAGAAATTGTTCCTGAGATGCGAACACCCACGGGGGGCCCAGATGACTGACTGTTGGAGGGGGTACTCAGTCCATCCGAGTCATGATCCGATCCGGCATCCGGCCGGCTGGATCGGTCACTTCCATCACCTTGGTCGTGACGACTCGGATGTTCCATGTTGAAAGCTCACCTTGTGTACCCGTCAGTACTGGCGGTTGCGCTCTCCTGGTAGACCCTAGGGCGAAAAGTGTAAAGTCCGTCGAATAAGGAGACGAGGGTTAGGACTAGGGGTAGCTTCTGGGCGGAAATCGTCACCGGGGAGCTCGATTGGCAATATACTTGAAATTTGTATACTGCGACGGCTGGACCGAGAATAATCGATCGGCCAGCTAGACCAAAGACAATGAAGGGTAAATCCAAACGTGTACGTAAAGGGGAATCCAAATATAACTCCACAATCTTCCACAGTAGGCCAAAACGTTACCACACTTTCTAATACTAGATATAACCGTGTTCAAAACACGGGCGACTTGAGGTGAGTATACACGACGCAGCGACTCCCGGTCAGGGGACTTCCGGTGGATTACTTTAACCTTCCCCGGGCAAACCAATAGCAGCATGAGGGGATCTTGTTAGCCCTCTGCTGTGAACCAATGAAAGCGACTTGTGTCTAAGATAGCGAAACGTATACTGATTTTTATCCCTATGTCCAATGCCCCCTTTTGTGTAACCTACCCCAAATAGCACGGCTGGACAGTTATGTGTCTTACCTAAAGTGGCCCGGTTAACTCCGATTTGATGCTGTTTTATGTACCGGCCCGGCCGGTACACCAACCCCAGCTGGGACCAACCCGGTCGGTACACCTGTGGTAAAGCGATCTGAAAAATGTTGAGAATAAGGTGGACCACACATGACCGTTGATTGGTAACGATGGAACACCCATCAAGATGAGACAGTTGATGGGTGCGACAGGCTGATCGCATATACGACGAAAAGGTGGTGGACAACGGGTATTCGTAATGTGAAGGGATAAGCCAAGTACCATTACTACGCCCGGTCCCAGATACTAATGGAATGAAGTGGCCCAGTAAGCTTCATTCGGATGATCTTTTGTGTACTGTACACCAAACCCAGCCGGTACACCAAACCTGCCGGTACCAACCCAGCCGGTACACCAAACCCAGTCGGATCGGCCGGATACTCCTTCGTGTACCACACATCAAGTAACCGGCTCGACCCGGATCATCTATCTAAGCTCGCTTGACCGCTGGCGGTACCCCCTCCTTAGCAGCTCCGCGTTCAACTCTGGCGCCTCATCCGTTCTCTATAAAATTCAACCCTCTTTAGGCCCCTTCGCCCATACACCTTCCAAAAAATCTGTCCTTCGGTCATCCCCTGTTCAAGGTCATCCGGTCCACCTGATCCGGACGGCCTATCTACAGCTAGCCCAATTACCTACATCTTGACCACACCCAACTGGCTCGATTTCATGCCTGGCACCGTCCTGCCGCTGGTGGATACACCTGGCGACGGCCATCCGGCCTCTACGCCCTTGGTCCGCATTTTCCGCCAATCAGAAGGCGCCCTCGGGAACGTATTTCATACCTTCCCGTTAATTAATTCACAAGTCACTTCACCACAGCCGCCCCTGAGTCTTGTCACAGCCAAACAACGGTTGATGCACGACCTCACCTGACACAAGTCTTTTTGATCCTTCTTACCCATGCCCCGCTTTGGTACGTCATCTGCCCGATTTATGGCAATTTTCTTGAACCCGGTCTTCCGACCGGCTTGAGGACTCAACCGTAGATGCTGACCTAATCTTGATATATTTTCAGTCCTGCAAGTCGACGAGGATAACATATGCCGAGTTACTCTGGAGGATGATGACTCGCCTGCCAGCGGGGTGGAAATCGCAGAGCCGCCGGATTCATCCCGTATTCCCGATCTGGTGCTGTCCCCAGCTGACATTGACACGGCGCTCCGCATTCACGGTTAGGCTTGCGGTGACCGGGACATATTGAGGGCCACCGTCTCTTCCCTTCAGGCAGAGCTCCGATCCTGTCAGGCCGACTCCAAAGTTCTGTCGCAGAGATGCGTGACACTTTGCGCAATGCTGGATCGCACGGAGCCCAGAATCTCTGAGCTGAGGCGTAGCCGTCAGGAAGCAGTGGATGAAATAACCCGCCTCAGGGCTATTGTAGGCCAGCTTACTGACGCCCTACAACAGGCCGCTGCACGATCCGCCCCCACCTCCGAAGTGGCGGGGATGGAGAAAAGGATGGAGGTGTTAGACGCTCAAGTGGATAGCTTGGAACACATCCAAACTGATCTGGTCCAGCAGCTTACTTCCGCCAGCCGCCGGGCTGATGAAGGTATCGCCCGGAAATCCTCCTCGGGACCGAGTGACCTTCTACAGCAGGTGACCGATCTCGAGGGCCAACTCGCTAGCCTGACGGAAGAGAGAAATCGTCTCGGCACGCTGTCAGACGTCGTCGAACCCCTCCGGACTGCCAAGCAGGAGTTGGTTCACCGCTCAAAACTTCAACGTAAGTGCTTTTCCCCTTGTTATGTTGTAACCCTGTCGCTTACAGTTTCCATGCCCTTATCACTCCGCAGTCCAATAGTTGGAACAGCTAAAAAAACAGTCCACCGAGATTTCCGACGCATCCCAAGAGTTATCACATCTTCGTGGCCGATACTGCCAGGTGTCCCATGAATTAGACGCCACGCGGAATGACCGAGACCACCTGCGAGAGTCCCATGCTCAAGCTCTCCGCCACATTTTTTCTCTGGAGCAACAGTTGCAAGAAGCTTCCTCAAGGCAACAAGAGCTGCGATCCGAGCTTTACCAGGTCCAGAGAAGATATCATGACGCTCATAATGAGCTGATCCGGGCCGACCGTGTTTGTGCCGCCCTGCTGGATAAAGATGATCGGTTCCGGTCCCTGCTGTGCAAACTGCAAGACCGGCTTTTGGCGACCCAGACTCAGACCGCTCCCATCGTACAGGATCCTGTGTGTGCGCGAGAGGCCATCTTGGCCCTCCTGTGAATGGTAAATCAATGGAAAACCTTCCCGCAGAAACCGTCCCAGGCATCTGCTTCAGCGGAATCGGGACCTGGGGGACTTCAGGACAGCCCTGAACCACCCCTGGCTAGTTCGGATCTCTCGTCCGCATCGACGGGATCAGAAACTGGAAAGCGTCCGGTCAGCTCTAATCCATCCCTGGCCGGTTCAGATCCGCCTTCAGCCCCTCCAAAACGGTAAAAAAAAGAATTATTCCTTTTCCTCCTGCACCAATGTTATTTGGTCAATTCTGCTAGCGAACGGGAGCTTGAGTTGGACAGCGATGATAGTTTGTTTGCAATGGGGGCCGCCGCCGTATCTCCACTTGTTTCACCGGAGAAAACTGGTCTCACGCCTGGCTCGTCGTCTAGCTCAGAAGATGACTCGCCGTCCGGCTCGGAAAATGCCCCGCCATCCCGTCCAGGGGATGCCTCGCCATCCGGCTCTGCAGCTACTTCGCCATCCGGTTCCAAGCTTGGCTCCCCGTCTGGTTCACCCGCGGGTTCAGATCCGCCCTCCCCTAGGTACATATACGATGATGACGATGAAGATGAGAATTACGACGATCAGCAGATGTTTGCTGCGTTGTCCCGCTCTTGCGCAGACACCCGTCGTCGCCTCTCGAATTCTAGTGGCCAAAAGGTGGCTCATCCGGATCCCAATCAGGTTATCGATTTGCAGACTCAGCCGCCTACTGGTTTTGGCTCCGGAGATTATGAGCCGACTGATTCCTCTTTGCCTTCCGGCACTGTCATCACCTCGACCTCCCGGGTCACCCATTCCCTAGCCTCCAACAGTACGGCTGAGACGGAAAATGGGAGAGCGAAACAGAAAGGAACGAAGAAGGGGTAATATGTGACAGAGGAGAAGGTGGAGGAGAACGAGGATGACATCCCCGACCAGTGGTTGACTCTCGACCTGAACGATCTGAGAGAACCTTCCTTCAAGACTTCGGCCAAAACCAGGCGACCTGCTCCGGCAGGATCTCGTCTCAAACGTCGATCCGGCCGCCCGGCAGCCAAACCCAAGATCCGGCGGAGCACTCTAGCCCCTGCGCCGCCTTTCCCCAATTTTCCACTTTTGTGGTTGCCTGACGGACGCTTCCCAGTAAGGCGGATCAGTCCGATATCCTGCCTTGGTCGGTCGAGCTAAAAAACCTAAGTCTTGCCGATGTTTCAAGTTCTCAACTCGCTCACTCTTTGTCCCGCCCACCTCTCTGGGGATATTTCCTCAGTCACGCAAGTTGCCTCTAACAGGCGCTTGGTGCCCCGACCTGATGAGGTCAGGTCCTGTTGACAAACTCATGGCAACCGAGCCTTGGGGAATCGTGGCCACTGAGATACCGGATACGGGTCTTCTGTTCAGCCCATGGTTACTGAATTCAGAGCGAGGTTCCAAAACTTCGCTGTGACCAATGTCCAGTCCATCTGGGAATCCCCCCATTTTCCGTACATCTCTGCAGAAGATAAGCGAGAGGACATATTTCTCCGAGCATATTCCGCCGCCCGGAAGAATCGACGGGGACGAGCTTCCGAAGCATGGGTCCGTTTATGTGCGTTTGTCATGGAAGGCATCCGGGATGGTGTTTGTGATCTGGACCTGTTTCTCTCCCCTTTTATACTCCATCTGTCAACACCAAGGTGCGGAGGTGCAGCGGAGGGCGAAACGTGGTACCCAGGCCTAGGTGCGCGGGATCAGACTGCCTCTCTTTCCGAATCTCTGGAAGCCATCGACCGACAAGATCATTGGCGCAATCAATACCGCAAACGACCCTCCGACCATCCTGGACTCAAGTGGCTCGACTCCGGAACAAGTATAATGGTCCTTAGCGATGGGTAGCCTGACTCTTTTTGCTCTTTCCTCTCCTTTGTTTTCTTTTCAATATATCCATCCCTGCTTCTTTCATCCCCACTCCATCCTTCGCTTCGACTATTAACCCCGGTTAATCACGCCCGATCGACTTGTGGCTGCCTAGCGGGATCTCTTGTTGCCACAGGGTATCTCTTGATCCGGTCGGGTCTGAGTGCCTTGCTCCCAGTTCTGGCCGTCATACTCTTCTTCTACGGAACGGTTGGATCCGAATGGATGGTCCTCGCACCTGGCGGCCTGTCCGATTATCTCTGACAGCTTGTTCATTTCTGCCAATCCGTCTAACAAACCTGGATCCGAGACGGTGAGGCCGACCTGATCACGCATGGCCAATGTAGACAGATGGTCTGCGCTGTTGTTCCACTCTTATTTGACATGTAACAGTTCATGTTCCGGCCATTTCCGCAGGGCGGACATGACCCGATCGTTCAACAGTCTCAGCCAAAGCGCCTTACAATCTATCTCTCCTGTGATTTGCCGGATCACCAGATTGGAATCACCACATATGATGATCCGCCCCTGTGTCCGGCCAGCCAGCAGATCTAGGCAAAATAAAAGCCCTCTGTACTCCGCTTCGTTCACTGTTATGCCAAGAGTGAAATCTGAAGCCGTAGCGACCACTTTCCACTCGTGCAACTTCCACAAGATAGCACTATAGGCACCCACTCCCTTTTTTACACTTGCCGACCCGTCAAAACTCAGAACCATTCGTTCTACCGTGGGTCCCACTGTTGGCGGTGGTAATATGAATGATTGTCGCGGCTGTTTCCGAGGCGCTATGGCTATTAGCGCTTCTTCCACTTCTGCCCTTGGGGTAATGCTGACCGCTAACGTGCCCAGTATGTCCTCTTCTCCTTTAGTACACTTGATTACTTACAATAGACCACTGAGATAGCAGATCAGCCCATCTACCCAGCCGACCGTCAATTCCATTTGCCGTCAGAAGCCATGACAGGGTCGATCGTCTTTAAAGCACCTTGATTTACCGAGACACCAGCATAGTATAGCACACATCCAGGATCCGTAATACTTCTTTATCCACTAGCCCATAGTTAGCTTCATTAGCCTTCAGCGTCGCTGGTGAACATCACCGGACAATACAATCCGTCATGATTCTGCACAAGGGCAGCTGAGATAGCCCACTTGTTAGCATAGATGATGTCCACAGGAAAATTATTAACATCGAAATGTTTCAGGACCGGTGTAGTCGCCATCTTTGCTTTTAACATGCTTTGGTAAAGTGACTTGTGAATTAATTAACGGGAAGGTATGAAATACTTTCCCGAGGGCGCCTTCTGATTGGGGGAAAATGCAGACCAAGGGCGTAGATGCTGGATGGCAGTTGCCGAGCGTATCTACCAGCGGCAGGACGGTGCCAGGCCTGGAATCGTGCCAGATGGGTGTGGGTAGTTGGGCTAGCGGACCAGGTGAATCGGATGACCTCAGACAGTGGACGACCGAAGGGCGGGTTGTTCGGAAGGTGTATGGGCGAAGGGTTCTGAAGAAGGTTGAGTTTCTTAGAGGACGGACGGGGCGCCAGGGTCGTAAGTGGAGCTGCCAAGGAAGTGCTAACGCCAGCGGTCAAGTGAGCTTAGATGGATGGCCCTCCGGCCGATCCGACTGGGTTTGGTGTACTGGCTGGCCTGGTACCAGCTGGGTTGGGTGTACCGGCTGGGTTGGTACCAGCTGGGTTTGGTGTACTGGCTGGGTTGGTACCGGCTGGGTTTTGTGTACCGGCTGGATTTGGTGTAAAATACACAAAAGAGCATCCGGATAAATTAAAAGAAATTACGTTGTTGATACCTTCCGGTAAAGAGCATCCGGATGAAGCTAACTGGGCCACTGCGGGTAAGACACATAACTCTCCCGCCGGGCTATTTGGTGTAGGTTACACAAAAGGGAGTATTGGACAGGGATAAAAATCAGTTACGTTTCGCTTTCTCAAGTCGTTTTTATTGGTTCACAGCAGAGGGCTAACAAGGTCCCCTCTTGCTTCTATTGGTTTGCCCGGGGAAGGTTAAAGTAACCCACCGGAAGTCCCCTGACCGGGAGTCGCTGCGTCGTGTATACTCACCTCAAGTCGCCCGTGTTTTGAACACGGTTATATCTAGTATTGGAAAGTGTGGTAACGTTTTGGCCTACTGTGGAAGATTGTGGAGTTATATTTGGATTCCCCTTTACGTACACGTTTGGATTTACCCCTTCATTGTCATTGGTTTAGCTGGCCGATCGATTATTCTCGGTCCAGCCGTCGCAGTATACAAGGTTCAAGTATATTGCCAGTCGAGCTCCTCGGTGACGATTTCCGCCCAGGAGCTAGCCCTAGTCCTAACCCTCGTCTCCTTATTCGACGGACTTTACACTTTACGCCCTAGGGTCTACCAGGAGAACGCAACCGCCAGTACCGTCGGGTACGCAAGGTGAGCTTTTCGAACATGGATCATCCAAGTCGTCACGACCAAGCGCATGGAAGTGACCGATCCGGCCGGATGCCGGATCGGATCATGACTCGGATGGACGGAGTACCCCCTCCGACATTCAGTCGTCTGGGCCCCCGTGGGTGTTCGCATCTCAGGAAGAATTTCTGAGAGCGACTACACCACATTGCCCCAATCGCTGAAGTTGGAAGGATGCGATGGTCGCCTCGGATTGGGGGAGTTCGAGGTCGACATTAAAGAAGAAGTTACTCCCCTAGAGGCTCCGCCGGGGGCGGATTACGGTACTGTGCCGGATTACGGTACTACTCACTGTAGTGCCGGCCGCTATACCCCGGCTGGAGCCGGATCGGATTATGGTGCAAGTCACCATAGTCCGAGGAAGGATCATGGTTTCGACCATGATCCTAACAAACAAATGCATATTATGGATATCAAAGAAGAAAAAATTAAGAAAGAAGAATCGGAAGTCGGATACGACCGGAGTGGGAAGCCGGCCGGATCGGGATCAAGTCACGATCCGGGCCACCTACCCCTAAAGAGACCGGATTGGCAGGAATCGGATTATCCAACCCGCAAAGATAGGCCGCGTTTCGAAGAAGAAGAAGAGAAGTTGGACGGCCTATCAACGGATACAGACTTGGAGCGTGCTTTCCATCTTCACGAGTTGGGGCAGTTCTTGCGGACGGATAAGGTGCTGAAGATAACACGGCCGAAGATCCTAGGCGGATTAAAAGGTCCCGTCTCTCCCCCAACTCTCTCAGACGGCCACTTGTCCCTTATTAGAAGACTATTCGATCAACTCAAACAAGCCGGCATTAACAGCGGCGTGTTCGATCCGAACGAGCTGTTTGATCTGAACGTGGAAAAGTTGAAGGAGGCATCCAGCGCACTGCACGACGGCTTGGTACTGCTAGTGGGCTGCTCGCCGCCGTCGAAGAAGATGACAGCTACGACTAGAGTGGCGCCGTCCACGCCGCCGGCAGCAAGCAGACCGGCCGGGATACACTCGGGTTCTTCCCAGTACGAGTCTGCCCCTTCGGAAGCGGACTCATCCGACTCATCGGCCGGTATCACCCGTTGGTTGTCTCTTAGCGACGTGGATATAGAATCCGTCAAGTCGGACAAGTACCACTACGACCCGGATGACCTGGAGCTGGGGACGGCTCGCCGAGCCAGCATGGCCTCGGCCCAAGCGTTTGATTCGGACTCAGGAGCGATTACGAGGGTGCGAATGTCTGTCACGTCCGAGCTAAAAGATTTCACTGGACGAGACACGGACGAAGACCAAGCCCGAGAATGGCTGAGCAAGACGAAGTCGGCATTTCTCAGAGACCGGACGTCGGACTCTGAGAAGTGCCTGATCTTCGGAGACTAGATGTAAGGTCCGGCGAAAAAACCGGATCCAACAGCTCAGCCGGGAAGTCCGAGATAATTGGAAGGGATTGGCCGATGCGTTCGAAGAACAATACTGTGGATCTGGAACGTCGGCGGTGCGTCAATATTTTCACACCAAGAAGCGTGCGGATGAGACCCCCAGGAGTATCTCCATCGCTTAAATGTCGCTGGCATGAGGGCGAATATCCCGGTTAAAGAAGATGCCAGCCGGTCGGAAGCCGCTCGTGAACATGTGGAACATTTTATCAGCACGTTGGACGATCAGGAGGCGGATCGACCCAGACGGCCGATCAGAATTCGGAAATAGCCGAAGGCGGATCGGCCCAGCTGGCCGATCAGGATCCCGAATTAGTCGACGCTGACCAAGTCTGCATTCATGAAGGGGGCGAGCTATATGTTGAAGGCAGGGAGGATCAGATGGCGGTGCTACCTGAGGTAACCCCCTACCCACCAGCGGTTACTATTGACGATCTACAAGTTGGAGACCCGGATGTGAACGCCCCGGAAGAGATCAGCAGGCTGAAGGGTATCATATGGAAAAGGAGGCATCTGCTGATTGGTTCTGGGAATGCACTGCCTCCGGCCGCCCATGGGGCGGTATGCGATATTGATATGGGAACGCCAAACCAATGGCACAAAAGTGCCGGAGAGTTGCCCCCCAGTATCGGGAAAAACTGTCGGAGCTTATCAAGGGATTGCTGGCCACCAAAACAATTCAGCCATCCACCTCACCATGGGCTTCGCCCATTGTAATTATTATTAAGAAGAATGGGGTGGATATAAGGTTGTGCATCGACTAACGGCTGGTGAACCGGCTGACTAAGCTAATGGTTTACCCGATGCCGTTGATAAACGACTTGCTGGAGGATCTGGATAAAGTTTTGTGGTATTGCTCGTTGGACATGGCTAGAGGATTCTGGGTGGTTTCTATGACCGATCGTGCACGGGAGATCTCTGCGTTCGTGACGCCCTTCGGGTTGTTCGAGTGGAACCGAATGCCGTTCGGTCTGAAGAATGCCCCGCAGATTTATCAACGGCTGATAGATAACGCGCTGTACGGACACTTCAAGATCAAGGCGGATCAAGATCCGGCTCTGGTCGGGGATGTGTTCGCCGAAGGTGACCCGGACCCCGACCCAAAACCTTCAGTTTTGGGGCGGCGGTCTTACATTGACGACATTCTTGTGACGGCTACTACTTGGGATTTACTGTGTGACAAAGTGGAAAAGTTGATGATTACGTGTGAAAAGTGGAATCTTTCGATTAGTGTGGTTAAGAGTTTCTGGGGAAAGACTAAGGTGACCTATTTGGGCCATCAAGTTTCGATCGCCGGATTGGAAGCTAATCCGAAGGATTTGGAGTCCTTGAGTAATCTGCCTTTCCCGCGATCCCTAAAGGCTATGCAATCCTTTTTGGGCAGCCTGAATTATTACAGTCGGTTCATCGAGGATTTCGCAGTCTATGCGGCGGTTTTATATGAATTACGGGAGGTGGATTACCACAAGCTGAGAGAGCAGGATAGGCAAGCGTAGACGCGAGCCGGGCCAGCAATATCAGCCAATGGTATACCGCCCTTGTCAGCTATTTCGTCCAATGAGAAGGCGCCCGTTTTTGCCCCGACAGGCGGCCGGCCCGGACGATCACATGACCCGGGCGATGGTGGCCTTTGGAATGTTAAAGGCGAAGATGGCGACCACACCGGTCCTGAAACATTTCGATGTTAATAAGACTCCGGTGGTCATCATCTACGCTAACAAGTGGGCCATCTCGGCCGCTCTCGTGCAAGATCACGACGGAGTGTACTGTCCCGTGACCTTCACCAGCCGGACCCTGAAGGCTAATGAAGTCAATTACGGATTGGTGGATAAAGAAGTTTTGGCTTTATTGCGGATCTTGGATGTGTGTTATACTATGTTGGTGTCTCGGCCTATCAAGGTACTATCTAGACGGTCGACCCTATCGTGGCTCCTGACGGCGAATGGAATTGACGTCCGGCTGGGTAGATGGGGGGACTCTGCTGTCTCAGTGGTCCCTGGAAGTAATTAATTGTACTAAGAGAGAAGAGGAGATACTGGGCACGCTGGCGGCCAGCATTACCCCAACGGCAGAAGTGGAGGAAGCACTGATAGCCATAGCGCCTCGGAAACAGCCTCGGCAATCCAGCGTATTACCGCCGCCAACAGTGGGACCCACGGTAGAACGAATGGTTTTGAGTTTGGACGGGTCGGCGAGTGTAAAGAAGGGAGTAGGGGCCTATAGTGCTATCTTGTGGAAGTTGCACGAGTGGAACGTGGTCGCTACGGCTTCAGATTTCACGCTTGGCATAACTGGGAACGAAGCGGAGTACAGATGGCTTTTATTTTGCCTAGATCTGCTGGCTGGCCGGACACAGGGGCGGATCATCATATGTGGTGATTCCAATCTGGTGATCCGGCAAATCACAGGAGAGATAGATTGTAAGGCGCCCCGGCTGAGACTGTTGAACGATCGGGTCATGTCCGCCCTGCGGAAATGGCCGGAACATGAACTGTTACATGTCAAACGAGAGTGGAACAACAGCGCAGACCATCTGGCCACCTTGGCCATGCGAGATCAGATCGGTCTCACCGTTTCGGATCCAGGATTGTTGGACGGATTGGCGGAGATGAACAAGCTATCGGAGATAATCAAACCGGCCGCTAGATACGAGAACCATCCGCCCAGATCCAGCCGTCCCGTAGAAGAGGAATATGGCGACCGGGACTGGGGACAGGGCGTTCAGACCCAAACGGACCAAGGGATGCCCTGCGGCAACAAAATGTCCCTCTAGGCGGACCCCCAAGCCGGCTGGACGAGATTAACCACGGTTAGTAGTCAAAGTAAATGCTTGGAGTGGAGATGAAAGAAGCACGGATGGATATGTTGCAAGAGAAATGAAGGAAACGAAAGAATTAAAATAAGCCCGATTGCTCATCCCTATGGACGATTGTACTTGCCGCGGAGCCGAGCCACTCGAAGCCCAGGGTGGTCGGAGGGCCGTTTGAGGTACTGATTGCGCCAAGGATCTTGCTGGTCAATGGCCTCCAGAGATTCGGAAAGGGAGGTAGTCTGATCCCGCGCACCCAGGCCTGGGAACCACGTTCCGCCCTCCGCTGCATCTCCGCACCATCGGTTCGGTAGATGGAGCATACACGGGAAGGGAAACAGGTCCAGGTCACAAACACCATCCCGGATACCCTCCATGATAAACGTACATAAACGGACCCACGCCTCGGAAGCTCGCCCCCGACGATTCTTCCGGGCAGAGGAATACGTTCGAAGAGATTCGTTCTCACTTATCCTCTGCAGAAATGTACAGAAAGTGGGTACACTCCTAGATGGCCCAAGCATGAGCCACAGCGAAATCCTGAAATCTCGCCTTGAATTCCGTAAACCATGGGCTGGACGGAAGTCCTATATCTGGCATCTTAGTATTCAGGATTTTCCAAGGCTTGGTCTTAATGAGCGCGTCGATGGCGCCCGACCCCATCAGGTCGGGGCGCCAAGTCGCTAATGGAGGCATCCTGCGGGATCGAGGGAATATCCAGAGAGGCGGACGGGACAAGAAGTGAGCGACCTGAGATCTGGAGATATCAGCGAGACTTAAATTTCTCAGCTGCTCGATCTGCCAAGGTAGGATGGCTGACCGATCCACCCCGCTGGGGAAGCGCCCGTCCGGTAACCACAGAA
>MIQA02006696.1:0-32833 GCA_001887855.2 Sclerospora graminicola
CCAGCCGGATCGGCCGGATGGCCATCCATCTAAGCTCACTTGCCGCTGGCGTTGGCACTTCCTTGGCAGCTCCACGTCCGACCCGGGTGCCTCCTTCGTCCTCTAGAACACTAAACCTCCTTCAGGCCCCTTCGCCCATACCTTCCGACCAATCCGCCCCTCGGCTGTCCACCATCCGAGGTCGTCCCGTTCGCCTAGTCCGCTGGCTCAACTACCCACGTCTTCGGCCACACCCATCCGGCCCGATTCCAGGCCTGGCGCCGTCATGACGCTGGTAGATACGCTCGGCGGCAGCCATCCGGCATCTATGCCCTTGGTCCACATTTTCCGCCAATCAGAAGGCGCCCTCTGGAAAGTACTTCACACCTTCTCATCAATTAATTCACAAGTCACTTTACCACAATGCTGAGCTATTCAAGCATAGTACACTTGTTCTTAAAGACAAGAAGCTTCAAGAAGCTGGTGTGAAAAAGGGACGATTGACACCGGAGCTGCGCGCAGTATATGAAAAACAAATTAAGGACCTGGAGGAGACTCTGGATACATTTCATCGATCTGTGGCGAGCTACAATCGCACCAAGGCCATACCAGTATAGTCTGTTGAAATGGGGGGATATGTCGTGCATTTTTTATTGACGATTTTGTATCTGGATGCTCAGTTTGTCATTTGTGTTACTCGCGGCATGTTTTTCAGACATGGGCAAAACACTTTGAGAACCCCAAAGACCTCACGTACGATGAATACGCAAAGCTAGAGGAAGAACCGACAGACACAGTGACTAACTCTAACTGATTTTCTACAGTAGATGATTCATTGCACGAAATGTTTTGGACGTTCATTATAATTCAATAATTACTTACTCACCTAGACGTCATTATTCAAACGCTGCAAGAGCTTTAACCCCACCGAGCCTGCCATTGTACTTCGACATTTGCCACCATTCGCGAGTTGGACGACTGACTTTTCTCTCCTGAAATCTTATCACTCGCGTTCTGCGTCGTCAAGGGAATGCAAATGACACCCTGACCAAAGAACGGACCTTGTGTCACAGCGTGTACTTTTATGGCGACATGCATGTTTCCAGTAGGTCGGGCATATACGTGGCGTACGTGATGCCATTCCGCACAAAGTCGGCCCACTTGACATGCGCCTTGTTCATTTACGTAACATCGAGCGGTATTTTCCAAATAGACGCCGCCACTCATCGAGTCGACCAGCTCCAGGAGCTCGCGCTGGGCCGAGAAATCGAGGCTCGCAAACATAAATCTATCGGTATCAGGGGTGTGCGGTATTGGTACCGGTAGTGGTTAGTACCGGTAGTACCACCGGTAGTACGACCGGCATTAAACACTACCGATACCGATACCGGGAACTTCAATGTAGGTATGAAGAGTACCGTACCGATACCGCCCTGAGTAATGTTGGTATTAATCACTACCGAAGTCTGAAATTATGGTATTAGATAACAAAATCATTTAGTGAGAAGTTGCCTATTTGTGAGCTGAACGGAAATTATATGCACTTTGCTATATGTGTTTGTTACAGAAATATAAAATAGTCACCAGGTGAAAAGATCTGGTTATCCGTGATTTACCGAATGATTTCCAAAAATAATCAATCTCCGCTCATCGATAATGTTTGAGGGCGGGCAGTATAAAAAATATAAGTTTTTGTGTGGCACAAGCTGCAAAACGTTATATTTTTCAGAGCGACCTCAAAATAAATTTCTGCATTTTCGCAGACTAGAATGGGTATAAAAAATAGCTAACCACCATGACACCATTGAACCTAATAATAAATCTAAGGAGACATTACCCCCACCGAAGCTTTTATTATCCCCTGGATAATACATGTATAAAGATTACAAATAGTCTGAACCACAATTTAATATTTGTCCCTGCACTGTGAATCATTCTATCAGCTTCTATGCGGTGATGCAAAACAATTTAGTACTTCATGCGCTAGACTAATGGTGTACCGGCTGCGTTGGTACCAGCTGGGGTTGGTGTACCGTCCGGGTTGGTACCAGCTGGGGTTGGTGTACCGGCCGGGCCGTAACTTTACACCTAATTGGTTAGATCATTACATTACTATATACAGTATATCGCTGTATCAAAATGCTCGCGTTATATAGTGAAATGAAGACGAGTTGGTTCTGATTTGTATCGCGTATAACAGCAATTTGAGTGTCATGGATTACATTTTTTTTTACCAAAGTTCGTGCCTTTTGTGTGACGAAATAACAAGAAGTACAATTTTCGAAATTACAATAAAGCATTGATATCGATTGATTTCTACAAACACTAGCGAGTTTAATTGCTTGTTATGAAGCAGCACTTCAATGCCCTTGTCATCAAAAAGAGTATAGCAGATGCAGCATCGACCGGCGAACAGGATAGTACATTAATACAAGGTGAAGTGAAGTATTAATAGTTAAGTTAACTAGAAGGAAGAAAATGTGATATGTGGTTAAGTAGCTACCATGCATTATTAAGTTATTGGCTAGAATGCAATTATCGCTGTGTTACTTTGCACTTGTTCATTAGGTATGTCATTTTTCAATATTTATTGAGCAGCTTCTCAATAACAGACGAAATAATACTGTTAATTATATCGGTCTTTGACCTTTACACTAAGTCATATAGAGATTACACCGTATCTGGTCGGGAGTTCTGTTTTTTCGGAAAAGACTATGTTATAACTGACTGATATTAGTAATTGACTGGTTTCAGACTAAATTAGCAGGTGCTCTATTGAGTATCGATAGTATTCACTGTCAGAGCCAATCTAGGTACTCGGTACTGAAAGTATTTACAGTCCATACTAACCTCCGTATTACAGTAGTACCGACTATATCGGTATCCAGAGTGAATATTTTATCTCGGTATATCTAGTATTGATATTGCAACATCAAAAAAAGTCGTAACTGTTAGAGATGATGATGATATTAATGTTTTTTACACTCCCTATCTATGTAGCGTCACATATGCTTCGTTTGACATTCAGGCAAAAGATAAGGAGGTAGACAATTAATTGATGGTAATGATAGTAAATAGTATATTTATCTGCTTACTATCGAGTATGTCGAGCCAGCACCACCAATATGTTTTATAAGCAATTATATATACATTTTCATGAAAAAATATGATCAAAAGTATGCAAATTTATACAAAAAATATTTAGACCCAAAAGAAGAAGTAGTATGGTTGTTAGTTTTATAATATAGCAGTTTTTCGTTAATGAAAGCAGTCTTTTATGTTGGAGAGAAGAAGTTAAGAATAATAAACAACAAATTGTGGTAACCTGTGACAACTATCTACTAAAATACTAATGACTAAAGTAGTCATAAGCATCCTAGTAGATAGTTGTCAACAGCGCAAGAGTTCCCCCAGCATCCGTCCGTCGTCTTGCAACGGCAATAGTTCTCCATGGAGGCATGCAAACCTCTTCTTGTATACTCTACTGCCATGGAGAAAATGTATATATGCAATTATCGGGTATATAAGTCAAGCACGGTACAAAATACCGGTACTATTTACCGGTATTCAGTCCAATGTTAGTGCAAGTACCGGTATGTGATACCGGCCAAATCCAATTTTGGTACTAATTTTGGTATACCAATACCGGCCATGTTAATTTCGGTAATAAACCGTACCGACGAGTTAATTTTAGGTATCGGTAGGAAACTATAGTATCAGTATCACAAATTTTGGTACCTGATTCGCTACTATAGAACCGATGCTGAAACGTGATACCGCACACACCTGATCGGTATCAGTTACATTTTGTGAGACTATACTATATTGTGACGTTAAGTGTATAGAGGTTGTGCGGATAACCGTAGGGGTTGTGCAAATAACCGTAGGGATATCATCTCCCACTTCGGAAGTATTATCATTGACCGTGCAGAGTCCAATCAATTACTGACCGAGCACCCACAGCCTACCTTCACTAGCAGCGTCTTCTAGCATACTTGGTGCTGGCAAACATCCCGCAATTGAACAGCAAGGTACCGGTAGATTAGATAGATGGGAGACAAAGTAGTGAAGATATCTTATATAAAATTGATCTATCCTTCAGCTTTTCATGAGCCCAGTCCTGATTTTGTCGCATAGACCCCACCTACCCAGCACAGGTAGGAAGTGGATCTGGGCTTGCACGACAAACTTCTGCAACTGCAAGTTTTAAGAACTATGGTTCCATCAGGAGGTCGAGGAGCGTAAACCGCCTGATAATAAGCCTACTGGGGGGGAGGGGGAGAGAACCTTCCCTCAGCTAAGCAAGAAGGGCATGAAAGCCGGGACATCGATGAGATAGTCCCGGAATTTCCTGAAGACGAGGACTGTCAGGAGGAGAACACGTGTGCGCCTGACAACATGGCCACCGCGAGAGACACGGCAGTGATAGATCTTACAGAGGATACACCTAGTGAGTCTACTCAGGAAGCGACCGATATGGATGGAGTAGTCGAGCCGACTGATGGAACGAAGGTCGACGGGGGTGCCGAAGGTACGTCAATTCCTGTCAAAACGAATACGCCAGAAGAACTGGCTCTAGTTTTGTTTCACACACTGAAGGATGCAGAACAAACCAGACCACGATTACAAACGTGGCTGGATCTAACTCATCAACTTTTCTGGGGATCATTTCGTTTCATGAAACGCTCGCAACGAGGGGGAAAGCAAGCAGGAGTGAAGAAGGTAGAGTTGTCAAACTCTGAATTGGAGTGTCTGATCGACTTGTTTGAATTATTGGTAGTTTCGCATAATTTAAGTTGGAAGGTATGGTATCAAAAGGAGCTGGACGCATGGAACCTAGCGCACAAACTTAACAAACCGCTAGTCACTATCCTAGCACGTAAGATAAGTAGTTGCCAGGTAGAAGTAGCTGTAAAGAAACAAAGTGTATTACAAGGGTGGCTTCATAAAGTCACCGGAACAAAAGAGGAAACGGTAAAGGTAACACCTCGGAACAAAGCTTACCTTTTCAACCCCGAAGTATATTCCCAAGAACGTGTAGCAACTCTCTCACAAGTCTGTGAGAAGGAGTGGCGGGGTAAGGAAAAACAGCAATTCCGAGATGGTAGTCCGGAAGAATGGCAAATAGTCAAAGGATTGGAAGGGACGATTCTATCAAGGACATTACCACAATTTTTACGCCAAATTGTGACGTCAAAAGACCGGCTCAGGTTAATATTGACAATCAGGGTAAGAGTGGAAGGGTGCCTAATTATGGATCTTAAAAGAGAAACAGCGATCAAGAAGGCTTTTCAAAGCACTAAGAGCCTTCAAGAAAGTATTTCGACAGCGGCCACAGCGCGTGGGATGGCTAACGACAGATTATGGGACATGCTAGCGAAGGTCAAATCGATCAGCTATAATCAATCGGACCACTGCCTTCACTTACACTTCCTGACACGGGAATTGCAAAACGATATGAGGCGATCAGTGTTCCGTATCCTAAACAATTCATGGGTTACGTAACTTACATGCAAAAGAAAACTCTGACGAGCCGGTGTGGTTCAGAAAAATATCGGGAGCGAGCTATGGAATGGGGTTCCGGCCGGATTACGTGATCATCTTGCGCAATGTCACGCGTAACATCATATTTTGAAACTGCACGGGTTTCTACAGTCGATATTAACTGTAGATTTCCGATTTGAGGAACTTGACTCGGGAGGACCATTATCGGCAACGTCTCTGGACTGGGAAATTGTCATCGAAGCAAGTGGTTGTCCGAGGAAACTGCGGGAAATTTGGCGATTAATATGGTGTGGACACATCCTTACTCTGGAACATCCAAGCACTAGGTGTAAGCTTCGTTGTCTGCGGTGTGGTGAGGCTGCACATCAAGTCAGAGGATGTTCAGTTACACAAAAGAATTTATATGGGGAAAATAGTCTTACAGTCACGGTAGAAGAGGCGGAATTGATCGACACGCTAGATCCGATCTTTGACAGCATGGAGACACTCATGAAAGAAGTCATGGAAAACTGTGTCAAGCAGGATAATTTGATTCGGGACCGCCGGCAACAGGAACAAGCCAACACGAAAGTCACCAATGGGACGGAAAAGGCAGCGGACACAGTAATACCGACTACGGAGATTGTGAAGCCTCAGGCCACCACATCAGGGCAGACTGGACCGGACGGCCCCGCCAAGGCCAACGCTGAGGTAACAGGTAAGGTCGCTGATCCCGGGGAGGACTGGATGACAGTGACGAAAAAGAAAAATGGGATATCAGTAGGAAAGAGTGGTCAGGTTTAACCTGGGACGGGGCATAGTAAGCAGAGCTACCCGTTGGCTAAGCCGGAAACAGTATCATCACTTACTAACGTTAAACGGTCTTTACGTAGTGCAGACACAAAACCGGAAAAAGAAAAATCATTGGAGGTGACAGCCGAACCGGAACCAGAACCTAAACCGGCTCAAAACAGGAGTAACCCCGCACCCAAGGATGGAATAAGTAAACCGCGGGTAAAGACAGGTACCCACGGTAGACAAAAGGCGAACACTGATCTACTCGTGGTGGAGGCACAAGTTAAAGCGGAGCTAGGAAATTTAACGCAGGTACTCATACACCAGGAAGGTCCTCTCCAACCATTCAACTGGGACGCCAAAAAAGACATAAGGGAGATGGATTACAAGTTGAATGACGCGTTACTAGCTATTGGGGTCCAGCAAGTGGAATCCCCATCTACTGGAAATTGTCAGGCGTATAGTATTGTACAAGCACTCTTCAACTCCTCCCTGGAAGAACACCTCAATGTACTCGAACAGGCCACTGCATGTCTCAAAAGAGGCTGTGTAGCAAGAGGACTGATGGACTTCAACGCGAAGTTTCTGGCGGGAGTAAGAAAACAGACGCTTAGAAGTCTAGGCAGAGGTTACGACAAAATGGCGAAATAATCGGAGCTCGAGTTTAAGGAGTACCTGCACGACTACGGAAACGGCTCTTCCTAACTAGATGCCACTGTAAGTAGCCGGAATTGGGGCAGTAATGATACGTTAATTTGTTTTTAGGAACCCTACTGCAAAGGCACATCTATGTCATCAGCGTTGATGCGGTAAGTGGGAAGTTCGGGGCAATTCACTACGCACCGGAAACGCGTGTGCAACAACGGAAGAAATTTGCTACTTGTGGTGAATTTCCTATTTCGTTGACACATTGTATTCATGAGGTGATCCGGTTAAAGGAAGAAGCGAAAGCGACCAGAGGTAAGTTGCCGTTGGTGTTACACTTTGAAAACGTACACTATAAAGCGTACGTCCACGGCTGGAGAGCCAGAGAAGCCAGTATTCAAGGAGTTATAGAAAACCCTGATGTGGTCATGAAGGAGTCGGAAGCAGGCGTGGACGGAAACCAGAGAACCCAGGAGGTGGACGAGGAGACAACGGTCGAGCAGCGGTTAGTAGTGGTGGGGTCCAGTGGACACGTCGCCACCCGATCTGTCAGCAGGAGACCTGATCAGAGCGCAAATGGATCATTTGTTACGCATGGATGACGGGAGGCAGCATGGACTACTCGAATTTCTTGTGGAGAAAGTGATATATCTACCGGAACAACGCCAGGAAGAACTGCTGAGAGTAAATATCCGGGAAGAGAATGTGCGCAGAATCCTGTCAAGCACGTACAATATTGCCGAAGCGACATTATTGGATTGGCACAACTTTACCTTCGGGACGTATGCGTTAGAGGATCAGCAGGTACAAGACAAACCACCGGACAAACGCAAGTCCGCCACGGAGACAGAGGGCAGGGACACCGAACTTAACGAGATAGAAGATGCTGAGCAGAAGCGGACTAGAAAGAGGAGGGCTGTAGATGAGACATACACGTCGACTAATGAAGGGGAAACGGTAGTTGCGGCAACGGTCAAGCGGGAATTGTTTGCGACAGTTAGAATGGAGCAGATGGAGATAGTGCAAGATGATGACCCGGACAGTGTTGCGGAACAAGTATGCAATTCGATGACCCAGGTATGGCCACATCAACAAGATGTCCCCTTTCCGAAATTCGACGCGACTTCGATAGAGTGGATGGAAGCGGCTAAGAAGGATCGTCTCGTCTTAGTACAACTACTGGAGTACTTTAACAGTCCGCACCTTATAATCTCGAGATTGAGCAAGGATGTTATTGGAGAACTGGCCAGGGATTGGAGAAGGCAATACTGGGAAGTCATGATATCACTTGGAACGTCGACGGGGGCGCATCCGGACTTAGAGAAGGTGCTGACAGACTGGGCACACAGAGTTAGTCTTAGGCAAAGTGAAAGCCAACGAGAAGCGCTAAGGGCAAGTGGACAGCATTGGAAAACTCTCAAAGAGCATAAAGATGGGAACAATGCTCTCTGGAAGTTGTGTGGACCACATCGTCACTATAACTTTGCACTTATAGCACTCTGTGCACACGTGTATGGCCACCAACTAGCGGCGTTAACCGGGGAGGTGGCACTACCTCAGGACCCGATATGGGTCAAAGTTAGAAGATTCCAGATGGCACGTGTGCGAGTGCCCCAGTTTCAAGTACTGGCAAAGCGGTTGGATTTAGACGATGGCTCTGTGTGGAAGGACATTACCACGTATTTCTTATCAGCTATTACTAATGTTTCTATGCAAGACAGGGAACCGGAACAGGTGGATATGAAGAGTGGGAGGCCAGCTCAACAAGGAGGTGCGCAAGCGGCTCACTGCTACTGAGGGCACGCCATGAGATAGCCAGGATGAGGACCACATACAAGTTTTGATGGGTTTTTTACAGCAAGATGACAGTTGCCTCTGTGGAAACGCACGATCATATCAAACAAGGGCGGGGAAAATCTAAAAAGGACTCAGAATTTTGACTTATTACGCAGAATGTAAGGGGGTTTTCGGTGGGAACACGACACTCTTGGTTACAATCGTGGAGAAGTATACCGATCAGGAGACGACCTCTGTGTATATTTGTCCAAGAAACGCATATTACAAGTACAGAGGAAGCGCACGACCTTACGAAGCAGTGGGAACGAATGTGGAACCACACCGATGCGGTACACCGTCTGGCGGTTTGGAGCGTCGCTCAGAAGAAAACCGGAGGGGTAGGCATGTTAGTCACCCGAATGCCGGGTTGGACCTTCAGGCCATGGAGGAGACGGTTTTGGTCGGAACGCATACTGGCACTCCAAATGAATGATTGGAAATTTGTAAATATTTACGAGCCTTCAGTAGGCGATGGAGAACGATCTATTTTTTATCGAGGCTTAGGGATATGGAAATTAGAGCAGCATTCGAGAGTAATTTTGGGTGGTGATTTTAATTGCGTCGAAGCGCCCACACTCGATCGAACGGGTCCAAATCGCAAGCGCGCTACGGAAAGTCCAGAATTGTCCAGATTAATTGGTATGTGGATTACAAGATACAGCGTTAGTGCAATTCTCTTCCTGGCAAATAGAAGATATAGAAGATTTTCACGATTTTACGTTTTGGAGGGGTGATTCTGCCAGCAGAATCGACCGATTTTATGAGTGGTATGCGTGGGTATAGACGGTCAGAACAAAAGACCGGGCGTTCCGTCGGATCGCGACCAAGTGGGTATTCATCTGTGTAATCATCAAGAGGAACAGAAGAACACAAAGAATAAACACTTTCGTCTACAATATCCAATTCGTGGGGCTGGTTGGAAAAAAGCACAAGAGGAGATTAGAGAAATTATGGAGGCTTCACCAGTCTTTAAGCAGGAAGGTGCAGTCGTTTGGGACAGGGTCAAGGACTTGTGGGTAGCTGCAATCATCCGGGTATGGAACCGGGTTGCGCAACGTCGACGACGTCATGTGAAACACCTCGAACAAGCTCTGTACGGGCGCACCACAAATAGAGAGAGCAGATTTTACGTTTTACAGAGAATGAAGTGGCCAAGTTTAATCAGGTAAGAATTGCGAAAAGGCTATGCCGGTGTAACGAAAATATTTGATGGCTTTTCCAGCGTACGGCGACGTGGGAGAAGGATCAACGTGTAGATAATATCATCATAAAAGACCCTCACTTTGACAACACTTCGGGTATGGCTATTCCAGACAAGTTCGCGTGGATGTGGCAGAAAATTCTGGGTAGAGTCCATCGTTCAATAGCGGTAAACGGTGTGACCGAGAAGCTTCTCTCCTTTGTGACAAACTGGTCGGAACGTCAAATATCTCACGTGAAAAATGAAAGGCTAATGGCTCCAATTGAAGCAGACGATATCAAGTTTGCAATAAAGAGAATGGAAAGGAGAAAGGCGGGCGGACCGGACGGGCTTAGTAACGATTTTTTAAAGGACTTTGCGGACAACCTAATTCCGGAGATTTTGAAGGTGTACAATGATGTAATGCAAGGATCACCATCACCAGCATCAGGGAGGCGGTGATTATCCCGCTCAAGAAAAAAGGTGAGTAGGCGACTAACGCCATGGATTATCGGCCTATCTCTTTGCTTCAGACGAGCTACAAGATTTTTGCAAAGATTTTGGCGACACGATTACAAAGTTTTCTAGGACGATTAATTGGTGATTCACAACTAGGGTTCGTCCATGGAGGCGGATGGATCGAGCGGTCGTGATGATGATGGAATTGCTAAGGCAGAAGAAGGACGCCGAACAAACAATACAACGGGATTGTGGAGGTATTTTATTAGTGGATTTTGCGAAGGCTTACGACACCGTAGATAGACAATACCTCTTGACGACTTTGGCGAGGTTTGGTTTTTCATCAAGATTCATAGCACTGATGAGGGCTCTTCACTTCGGCACATCGGCAAGGTTTCTCGTAAATGGACAACTTTCGGAGCCGCTGATGATTAAATCGGGTATCAGATAAGGGTGCCCTCTGGCGCCCTTACTGTTTATTCTAGCAGTGGATCCTCTGGGTATGCAATAGAACAACACCCAGGTATTCAAGGCTTCTCGATCAACAGGGACAATTCGGGACGGACACACACCTTTTCGGCATTTGTCGACGACTCCACGATATTTTTTTCAGAAACGGATCATGGGGAAACGGCACTTGCAATACTTGACAGGTTTGGAAAACTATCAGGTTTGAAAATGCAACCTGCGAAAAGCCATATTCTCTCTCTGGGAAATGTTTCTCAACGGTTTTCTTGCTTTGGAATTCCGATGGTGAAAGAGAATGACACTGTTCGATATCTTGGGTATCAAGTAGGCAAGCATAATCTTTCTGATACTAACTGGGCGGAGCGAATCCGAGCGATTAAGAGAAGACTACTCACAGCGACTACATGCGGGACATCAGTAGCGGAGAGAGTCACCTTATTCAACGCAATTGCCTTGCCAGCGATCCTTTTTACAGCAAAAGTCTTCGAACCGGATCAACAGACATATCGGGAGTTAATCCACCTTCAGAAGAAATTCATATGGAGGAATCAAACGTCGAGTGACCCAGGCAGGCATAAGATCTAACCGCACTTCTTGTTTATCCCTAAGGCAGCCGGGGGCCTGGGTCTGATTTCGATTCCTTTAGCTATCCACACGCTGGCAGTCAAAGAAGCAACGATGTGGCTACTGGAGCCCAGCGACCGATACACTCAAGCTTGACGAAATTGGTGTAAATTGTTCAAGCCGGATAATACTAATTTCTGGGTGTCTCCATGTAGGGCAAGCAGTGTGAGGAAAACTAGAGGGAGAGGGCAGAAGGTGTCACCAGTTAATCACCATTTATCGCGTTCCTTAGGACCATCCCCGGAGGAAATGCCTCATCTACAAAGGTACATTGTATCCAACTTAGCAGATTTACGGATGAAATGTAGCACACAGTTCAAGGACCCGAAGGTTATCCTGTATCCTGGGGATCAAGTCGAAGAGCATGCAGATTTGGATTCTTTAGCCTGGCATGATATGGGGAGAGATTCGCTCATAGAGTTTTGGGGAACTATCCTGTCGTGTATCAATCCCTGGATTGTGGATGGGACAGCTGCCTCTCTAACCCCACTACAATATGCTAGACTGCCACGGATAGCTATTCGAGACCTCCACATCAAGAGAATCGCTCGAGCTACATTCCAATGGACAGTACAAGGAAACGGTATTGCGGGTCACTCTAGAGCGAAAGTAGGACGCTGGATTCTAACCATCATACTGAGAGTGGGGGTAGGCGATGAGATAGGCAAGGCGGGGCGACTCAAATTGCTGTATACACAGGACCAATGGAAGACGGTAGTGTGGGAAGCAGTCAGAGCTAGGTGCGTGTCGGGCATCTGCCAACGAACAGGACAAGAGTGGACATTTTGCCAGCGGGAAGACGGAATTCATTAGGATGAGGTTGACGCGAAAAAGGATACACAATGCAAGAGAGTTTCCGACGGAGCCTTTGTTGGATCTGAGGTGACAAGAGGCATCGTATTTGCGGCACACCCGAGTCTACACACTTATCCCTGGACGGTGAAGGAAGGGATAAAATTTTGCTTGGTGAAACATTGGATTCGGAGGACGTTTAGAGGCCTATACTACCGTGCATTAACAAATGCTTTGCCCGGGTTGAGAAAACGATGGAAAAAACGCCTGGACGAAACAGGCTGGAACCTAAATGTACAGGAACAATCACGAAAGGAGTTATGGAGTCACGATCACATGCTTTCCGACTATCAACTTTGGAGTATCTACAGGGCAGCAACGTTTCAATTAAATGTCTATTACGATGGATATACAACGCAAGGCGGTTGTGCGCTGGATAACCAGTGTACTACACCCGGGAAAGGGGTCACACATATTGTGTGGGGGTGCAGTCGGGCCAAGCAATTTTGGTCCAGACTACTATCATGTTGGAACGGTATGCGGGTGGACGACACCGCCCTGGAACATTATCGAAGGTGTTTTGCTGTGGGAAGAGCGCCAGAAATTTTGGTTTCGTTAATGAATCGATTAAGGACACGATGTGGGCACCGAGCAGGTGACTGCAGTATCGCTTTGGAAAGATTGTGGAGATGAGTTTGCTTGATAGGGATCACATGGTTATGGCTGGTGAGAAATGAAAATGTACACAAGGAAGTTCACAGGAGCTCGCAGGAGCAGCTGCAGATGATTTGATCGAAGACCATGAAGCAGTTGTTTGCAGTTGCTTACTACGAGAGAAGTCGGACGGCAACAAGATTACGCGGAATACAACTGCAGATCGGGTTACAAGATGGAATCCAAGAAGGGTCAAGTGATGGACGTATGGAGTTACTACCTATTTACCAGGAAACTAGTTCATCAGAGACAGAGACGGGATTAGATCTCGCACTTAGGGAATTTAATAGACTGCAATTGAACAACAACAAGCTTTTCATGCGCCCATAGTTTCCACATCAGTTTCTCGCGAATGTTATAATGTTAGCATTGGTGTTCGCCCTCCGTCCCCAATTGTATCTGGTATCATTTTTTTATACGAACTTATGAGACGGTGTTGGGCTGGCAAACCAAACTTGTCACCCAGCTTAGTTCGACCTTTCGCTTTCGAAGCGAGTGCTCTACCGCTGGGCTATATATACAACATCGCCGATCAAAGTGAAAAGTGTATAGAAATTAAAATATAAGATTAAGGTTTGTATTGTCGGTAGGTGACTCGCTCGACTGCTTGCTCAACACCCGGGAACTTTAGAAGCACTTTAAAAAGCGCTTTATTTGGTCCATCAATCTCACTTTAAGCAGTGTCTTTGATCCACAGATCCAGTCCTAAGTCGTTCCAACGATCCACTTTTTCGTCAGCTGCACCCCACATCGGCGGCTCACCTGCACATAACGACATATAGTACTGAATTCACATCAATGATCTACAACATACTGCTATTTATAGTTACCGGAAGGACTTTCGGTGCCATTGGTGTCAAACTCTAGTTCAGGAGGCACGTCAATTTCTACCCAAAAAAAGAAGCACTGGTAAAAATAACCCAAAATATAGTCATGTCGACGATACAGACACATCACCATCGTCCGACAACTTGTCAATGATCCAGGCGTCGTCCACGATATCTAGGTAGTGCTTACGTGGGAACAAACTCGGGAGCTTGCTGTCCTTCATATCATAACATAAGTCAGCATTTCAGCCACATACTCTTCCCCACCTTAAAACGTCACATCATTTACCATTTTTTGCTTCTGATGTACTGTACATATTATATATCAGGTAGCTTAAGTTACCCACTTTTAATTTTTCTTGGATACATTGCCAATTTGTGATGTCCCGCGAAGCGCACAAACCTCGGACACGTCCTGTTGGACGAAAAAAGGACCCCCCAGAAGTTCGCTTGTCTAAATCATTGGCGTATGCGCTGCGTCATGGGGCAGAGAAGCTTCGTTTGGAAATGAAACCGTCGGGTTTCGTCCCATTAAATCAGTTACTGGCACTTCCGCAGTTCCAATCCTATACCGAAGATCAAGTGGAACAAGTTGTACGTACGAATGCAAAAAAGCGTTTTTCTATAACAACCGACGAGTCTGGAGTTGTCAAGTACATTCGAGCTAATCAAGGCCACACTCTACAATTGGTACAAGATGACGAACTTTTGATGCCTTTGGAAGACCCAAATTCGATTGCCAAGTGTATCCATGGAACGTATCTCCGTTTTTGGGATAGTATTTGGGAATCAGGATTGTCCAAAATGCAGAGAAACCATATTCACTTCACAGAGAGGGAGGTTACTGATGACGAGGTGGTGTCGGGAATGCGATCGAACTGCAATTTATTGGTGTACATCGACTTTCCCATGGCCGTGAAAGATGGAATCAAGTTTTTCAAATCGAGCAATAATGTAATCTTGAGTCCCGGTATGGGAGACACTGGAGTCATTGACAAGAAATACTTTTATCGAGTCGTCAAAAAAGATGGAACGGTAGTGTATCAGCGAGATAAGAGTGAAGAAAAGTGAAAAAGACCCTTTTTTCGAGGTAAAGTACTTCAAGTATTAGTTAAAGATGCCCTACTACCTCCGTAATAGGACATAGGCAAGAACAATAGACTTCAAATAAGGCATAAGTGTTATCCAAATTGTTCTTTTAGCTATCAGTACGATGTTATCGCCCTTATCAAGCGACATTCCCTTCATCCTATCCATCAATTCACTCCATTCACATTGATAAAGCCTTCGAAGATGTCTGCAATCACCTTTAAACCCATCCGAGGCTAATGTGAATTATCACTCAAGTCAACAAGCGTAAAGGGCTTCAGTTGAGCCCGTATTCCCAGTGCTCCAAGAATTAACGTCGCACCAGCACTACGCAAATAGTTTCCCTTTAGCGATAGAAACGTAAGATTCCGATTGCTTTCAAATGCTGTCAACAGCCGAGCAGATACATCAGCTAGTTCCAAATCGACGCAACCTGCTTCGAGGTGCGTGACGGAAGGGTTCGTCAACAGAAACTCAGCCAGGACATCACCAAACCCAATGCCAAACCCATTCCAAGCAACATTTAAATGCGTCAGTGTCTGGTTGTGGCTCAGTGCTACCAGCAAACTCGTGACACCTTCGAGACCGAAACTGCAACTGCTTAAGTCCAAGTGAGTCAACACCGTCGCCGATCCAGCAACAGGAGAAGCGAGCAATGGTGTCAAGGCGTAGATTGCTTGGTCAGTAATTTTCGAGTTGTACGATAGCCCAAGACGTTCCAGCGTGAGCACGCCCTTCCGACTTGCTTGGCACATTGCTTCAATTGTTTTGAGCGACACTTTGTTGTGATCGAGATGGAGCTGTCGTAAAGCCAGCGGTTGTCGTATTTCCGCAAGGAGCTCACCAAATGCATCATCTCCTAGCTTGTTACGCTCTACAAAGAGTCGCTCGAGCGCTGGAAGACAAAGGGCTGCATGCACGAGCAACTTTTTATCAAACTGTTTCATGCAGTTTTCCACTCGCAGCTGCACCAATTGTGGCATGTCGCTCACAAGCGCTACCAACCTGCGATATCCTTCCGGTTGAAAGTTTACCGCGACAAACTCGAGCGTTGTAATTCTGCCTGTGTCCATCCGTTTCTCCACTGCAAGAGCTGGGTTTGCCAGAGTGGCATAGAGCTGAGCAACTCCATCATCACTTAGGCTTCCGTAAACAACTTTTAGTTCTGTAAGAGCACGATTCTCTTTCACTAAGCGTCTCATGGTCTCCCAACAAAAGGGTTGCTGATCCACACTAAATACCTTTAGACTCTCGAGGTATCGCAGCGCCAAGAGGATCTCCGCGTTGGCTTTACAGATCAATTGACCCGGCAACTCAAGTACTCTGACGACATCACCAAATAGCTTTTGAATTTCCATCAAATCTTGTTGTTCCTGCCGTTTAAGCATGCTTAAAAACTCCAATTCCCAAAACACATGCCTGTAGTTACGTCTACATCCTTCCATGTTCCATGAAGTACTAACCATAGACCAATTAACATCACATTGTTCCAACCGAGCCTTCCACTCACGTTGTGTCTCGCGGTCAAACAAAAAGCTATCGCCTGCCCGTGGATCAAAGCCATCCCGCGGTTCGTTTGGCCCGTCAACCTTGGCCGCAGCTTCCCACGCCACCTCCATCTCGCGGAGACGAAACTTGGACAATTGCTGAAACAACTCATGGCGGATACACGTGGGCAGACGTTCGATAGAGGTAAGAAGCTCTGGTACTGGCGTATGGAGCGCGACGGTTGCCACTGCGAGTTCCTCGAGTGACGCCATCCGTGTTTAGTTAGTAATGATGGGAAAGGAAGCATGGGGAGCTCATGAGATGGATTTTGACCATAACATCCATCAAAAGTCAACGAATCCTCAATGAATCCTCGCTTGTTTCTGTATCTTGATTAACTGAATAAATGAGCAACTTTGTACGTTTCGGGGGTGATCTTTCATGAAGAGTCTCTCTCTCTCTCTGTGTCTTTGTATCTTGCCATATCTCGATCTCAGTTTCAAGAAACGACGTGGTGTGGATCATGTTGAATCCTCGGATGCAATGGATCAGTCAACGCATCCTGGAAACGTTTGAGCCCCACGTCACCCACGTCGACGTAAAAGAGTTTGTCACGGCGCCTACGACGCAAACCGTCTTTGACGAATTATTAAGTGGGAAAGACACGTGCAAAGTCTTTGTCCATTGCCAGCCCGAGCCAATCGCTACGATTGAGCAGGAAGGAGGCGTACAAACGAATGCACAAGGCGACCATCCCGTTGCTAGTTCCACGTCAAAGTTATGTGTCTCGTTAGGTACGTCGATTCCGATTCGAGGCAAATGTTGTTTCTTTCTTCGCACGTCGGGGGATGGGAAACCCATTGACTTGCAAAAAGCAAGTGACAATGCCCTTTGTTTCGGCGAGTTGGGGCGCAATATCTTACGTGACCTTGAGACGACCATCAGTTCGTTGTTTACACCGCTATTGAAAGCAAAAGACGAGTGGGGAAAAGCAGATGCGAGTTTAAAGACCGAGTTTATGCTCGAGTCGGAAAAGTTTGCGCACGATTTAAAAGAAGCGTTAAAGAGTATGGACAATGGACTGGAATTGAGACGACCGGATCAAAGTCTCGTGGCCGAGAGTGGGCAGAGTGGCGTCCAAGGGATTCGAGGCTTGCTTCATGGCTCGTCCCCCAAGCTGGTTGCTCACTTTGAAGAAGTTTTGACGGAATGGTGTGACGTCATTTCCGTCTACTTGGAAACGGACAGTACGAATGAGAGTCGAGGAAACAACAATGATCCGATGGTGAGTGAAGACGAGGGGCCAATGGGGGAGTTGGACTATTGGCGGCGTCGGATGCAACGATTAACGAGTATCACGGAACAGCTCAAAAGCCATGAGTTTAAAGAAGTCTTGACAGGGTTAAGTCGAAGCAGTAAAACGGTGAGTGACGAGACGAAACAGCGCATTGAGACGTTGCTTCGACGATGGAAAGAGATTGATATGAGCATCACGGAAGCCGCGAATGAAGCCAAAGATAATGTCAAGTACCTCTTTACGCTCGAGAAATTCCTTTTGCCACTGTACAAAAGCTCCCCGAGTGCCATCATCGATACGCTCCCGTCCCTTTTGAATTCCATCAAGATGATTTACTCGATCGCACGCTATTACAATACAATCGATCGCATGACCAATTTGTTTTCAAAAATCACAAACCAGATGATTACGACGTGTAAACACTGCGTCACGGGAGGCGCAAGCTATGAAGTTCTGTGGGAAAAAGATCCGCAAGCCCTCGTCCAGGACTTGGACGCGTGCTTGAAGCTGAATGAAGCTTATCAGCATCACTATCGACTTACGAAAGATAAACTCGCGGCTATCCCGAAAGGAAAACAATTTGACTTGAATGAAGTGAAGCTCTTTGGCACGTTTGATCTCTTTTGTCGTCGGATTCTAAAACTAATCGACATGTTTACTACCATGCACCAATTTGCCTCGTTAGAGCACCATCGACTCGAAGGCATGGAGCCCCTCAGTGCCCAATTTAACGCACTTCTGCGGGACTTTCGCCTTCGGAATCATGATCTCCTCGACTATAAAAACCATCGTTTTGACCGCGATTACGTGGAATTTAACGTTCGCATTGCCGAGCTCGAAGACTTGGTCCAACAATTCATCCACACGTCGTTTGAAAAGATCACGTCGATTGACCACTCGCTGAATTTACTCAAGAAATTTCAACTCATTCTTCAACGCGAGACCTTGAAACCTGCGCTCGAGTCGAAATTGCACGTTATTTTTCAAAACTACGGCCTCGAGCTCGAGCACATTCTTCAACAATACGAACAGTACAAGCAAAACCCACCGTATCCTCGAAATCTACCGCCTGTTGCGGGGAATCTCATTTGGTGTCGTCATTTAGTGAAACGGATTGAAGAGCCCATGAAGCATTTCGAGACAACGCCCCACGTGCTGGCAAGCAAAGACGCGAAACGAATCATTCGCCTGTACAATAAAGTTGCACGGACGCTCGTGGCATTTGAATACATTTGGTACCAAGCGTGGGTCCAATACATTGACACGGCAAAAGCTGGATTACAAGCCACGCTCTTGATTCGCCATCCCGAAGATAACAAGTTGTATGTGAATTTCGATCCCGAGATTCTTCAATTGGTTCGAGAAGCCAAGTGTTTAGATCGCATGGGGATTGAGATCCCCGAGTCGGCCAAGATTGTGCTCCTTCAAGAAGACAAGTTTAAACTCTATTATCAAGAATTGCACGATTGTTTAGCCACGTATGATGAGATTGTACGAAAAGTGATTCCCATCACCGCTACGTTGTTACAACCGCATTTCAACGACATGGATTTCAAGCTACGTCCGGGCATGGTGACGCTTACGTGGACGAGTATGAACATTGAGGCGTATCGGAGTCACTTGCATACGTCGTTGCATCAGTTTAATGGTTTGATTACGAATCTCAATGATATGATTGAAAACCGGATTGAAAAGAATCTGCGACTTGTTGCCAAGACGTTGGTTGTGGATTTCCCGCTTGATCAATCTTTCTCGCTCGAGGAATTTACAAGTCTCCAGCGTCTCAATAGTGAACGCGCTGCTCGTTTCCTTCAAGGCAAGAACCTTGAGATTCAGCATGCGGTTGAAGATCTTCTCAAGATGGTACGGCATTATCCTTTGGATGCCCACATCTCAGGCGTCTCGAACGACGAAGCGCTCAAGCTCAAACATCATTACAATGCCTTTATGTACCAAGCTTTGCTCCATTGTACGAAAAACTCGTTGAATACCATCAAGAAACGCGTGGCCTCGCGCACGTCGTCGACGATTTTTACCATGGATCGACCCTTCTTTGATGTCGAGGTCCAGCTCCATGGCCCCAACGTACAGCTCGCGCCGTCTTTGGATGCGATTCAAGCCGTGATCAATCAAGCAGCCCAGACAATCTTGAGTTGCTCAAAAGAATTGATCGATTGGGGCTCGGACACGACGACGACGTTCTTTGATCGTATTACCAAAGACATTGAGATCGTACGGGTCGTGTTACTCCTCACTGGGAGTGTCCACGGTCTTCGGAATCATGTGACAGAGTATTTACACACGTTTAAACACTACGAATGGCTCTGGCTCACGCCAAAAGACGTGGCCTACGAGCACTTTATCAAGACGAGTCCCGAGTTGCAAGACGTGGAGAAAAAGTTGCAGTCGTTTGTCGACGTGGAGACGGCCATTGCGCAGCTCACGCCCTTGTACAATATTGGCGCCTTGTCCTTGAATACACGGACGTTGAAGCTCCAGCTCACGCACGAAAACGCTGCCTGGCGCGTACAATTCTCGGAGAATTTACACGTCCAAGCTCGGCGCAAGATGGACACGTTGACGGAATATTTCCGCTCCACGCTTGGGAAATTGCATCGCAAAGTTGTCGACTTGGATTCGCTTCGGTTTGTCATGAACCTCTTGAAAGAAGTACGGGCACGCGAGAGCGGCATGAACATGGAGATTACGCCCGTCTTGGACATGTACGCGATGCTTGAGTATTATCTCCCCGATGGGTTCATGGAGATGGACGAGATGGATCAAAAGTCTGTCTTACGGAGCAATTGGCGCAAACTCGTGCGGCAAGCGGAAGCACGGACAGAGGAGCTGAGTCAGACCCAAGCAGGCTTTAAACGCGCGTTGCTGCGCGATATCAAAGACTTGATTGTCGATGTCAAGCACTTTCGCGACGATTTTCTCGCAAATGGCCCCATGAGTCTTGGCATTCCACCGTTAGAAGCCGTGGAGCGCTTGAATCGGTATAAAGAAGAGTATAAACTCCGGGAACGCAAGCACGAGTTGTATCTCTCGGGTGAAGAGCTCTTTGCGCTTCCCAAGACCACGTATCCGGAGCTTGAGCTAACGAAGAAGGAGCTCCAGCTCCAAGATAAACTCTTTGGTCTCTATACAGACGTCTTGACGACGATCGAAGAGTGGAAACAGATTCCGTGGCTTGCAGTCGCGGAGCGAATCCAGAGCATGAGTGAAAAAGTCGAAGCGTTTGCTCAACGATGTAAGAAAATGCCGGCGAAATTACGAGAGTGGGAAGCGTATACAGCGTTAAAAAAGATGATTGACGACTTTGTCGCCGTGTTGCCACTGTTGGAAGAATTGAGCAAAGCATCGATCAAAACGCGGCATTGGGACGCGGTCATGGCGATTACCAAGACCCAATTGGACGTCACGGCGCCGGATTTCAAGCTCCAAGCGCTCATGGACGCAAATCTTGTCGAGTACAAGTCAGAGATTGAAGAAGTGACGGATAGTGCCGATAAACAGCTCAAGATTGAGCTCCAATTGCAAGAGATTGCAGCCCGATGGGAGAGTGAAGTGTTTTTGTTTCAAGAGTGGAAGACTCGCCACGTGCCCGTTTTGAAAGGCGTGGTCCCGATTGTCGAGGAACTGGAAGAGACGCAGCTGAATCTTCAGACGATGCTGTCGATGCGGCACGTTTTGCCCTTTAAAGATGCTGCTCAACGCAAGCTCGAGCAATTGTCGGACACGTCCGAGACGCTCGAGCGATGGATTAAAGTGCAAATGCTCTGGTGTTCGCTCGAGTCGGTCTTTACCGGTGGTGACATTGCCAAACAAATGCCAATGGAAGCGAAAAAGTTTCAAAAAGTCGATAAAGAGTGGGCCAAGGTCATGGCCAAGTCGGACGAAGTCAAGAACGTTGTCGCCTGTTGTGCCAACGAGCTGTTGAAATCGAATCTCCCCATCATGTACACGGAGCTTGAAAAGTGTCAAAAGAGTCTTGAGGGGTACCTCGAGCAGAAACGAACCAAGTTTCCTCGATTTTACTTTGTTTCGAACCCAGGCTTGCTCTTGATCTTGTCACAAGGGAGTGACCCACTGAGTATGAATGAACATTATGAAAAAGTCTTTGATTCGATTGAAAAGGTTGTGCACGACAAGAAGGACAAGACGTTGATCCATACAATGCAATCGGGCGTTGAAGACGTGCGATTCTCACACGTGGTCAAAGCCCAAGGGAATATCGAAGACTGGTTGGCCACGTTGCTGCGTAGCATGCAGCTGACAATGAAAGATTTGTGTCGACAGAGTGCAATCGAGATTGGAATGATTGGAAACGATTTCAAACGCTTGCGGGACTTTGTCGACCGGAACGTGGCGCAGTTTGCGCTCTTGGGGATTCAAATGATGTGGACAATGGATCTCCAGACAGCGTTAGAGCATTGTCGAACGAAAAAGACCATTATGAAAGACACGAGCAGTAAACAAGCGGCTGTCTTGACGGAGCTTTCAAACTGGTGTCTTGGTGACCTTGGCTCGAAGGAGAATCGAATTAAAATCGAGACCCTCGTGACCATTCACGTGCATCAACGGGATGTCATGACGGACCTGTTGACGCTCTACAAGCAGAAAAAGATCTCGGACTCAAATGATTTTGAATGGTTAAAACAAGCACGATTCTATTGGAAACCAAGTCATCGCGACGAAGTGAATCAAGACGGTGCCTGTGTCATTTCAATCACAGACGTTGACTTTAACTACCAATTTGAATACTTGGGATCGAAAGAACGCTTAGTCGTGACGCCCTTGACGGATCGCTGTTATATTACGTTGGCTCAAGCACTGGGCATGTACTTTGGCGGGGCCCCAGCAGGTCCAGCGGGGACAGGAAAGACGGAGACTGTTAAAGATCTTGGACGAACGCTCGGGATCTATGTCGTCGTGACGAATTGTACCGATCAACAAAAGTACACGGACTGTGCCAAGATCTTTAAAGGGTTGTGTCAAGGTGGACTCTGGGGCTGTTTTGACGAGTTTAATCGGATTCAGCTCCCAGTCTTGTCGGTCGTTGCCCAGCAAGTGCTGGCGATTCAAAATGCCAAGAAAACGGGCGCGACTTTCTTTCAATTTCCTGGTGATCCTCAGACCATTCGCTTGACACCTGTGTGTGGGTATTTCATTACGATGAATCCAGGCTACGCTGGTCGCCAAGAGTTGCCTGAGAATCTCAAAGCGCTCTTTCGAGGCGTGGCGATGATGGTCCCGGATTTTGAAATCATTATGAAAGTCAAACTCTGTTCGGTTGGCTATGCCGAGTACCAGGAATTGGCCAAGAAATTCTTTATCCTCTACAATACGTGCAAGGAACAATTGTCGGCCCAGAAACACTATGACTGGGGCCTTCGAAACATCCTTGCCGTCTTGCGCAGTGCCGGGAAAATCAAGCGAGATAATCGGACCGACTTGGAGTCGAAACTCTTGTACCAGACACTGCGAGACATGAACTTGTCCAAGCTCGTAGCACAAGACGTGCCGCTCTTCTTGTCTTTGCTCGCCGATCTCTTTCCAACCGTGCAATTTCCTCCCAAAGGATCGTATCCAGAGCTCACGGTCGCATTACAAGCCGAGATTGTGAAACAAGGACTCGTGGATCATCCCGGGTGGGGCAATAAAGTGATTCAATTGTACGAGACGCAGCTCGTGCGGCACGGTATCATGCTTGTAGGGCCCACGGGGGGCGGCAAGACCAAGATCTTTGACGTCTTGATGCAAGCACTCACGACCACGACAAGTCTTGTCCATAAACAAGCAAAGATCAATCCAAAAGCCATTCGTGCCGCGGAAATGTATGGTGAAGTCGACCTGTTGTCAGGAGAGTGGACGACGGGCGTCTTTGCGGCCATGTGGGCGAAATACAACAACAAGAGCAACAAGTTTATCATGTGGATGATCTGTGACGGTCCCGTTGATGCCATTTGGATTGAAGATTTGAATACTGTGCTCGATGACAACAAGATCTTGACTTTGGCCAATGGAGATCGCATGCCCATGACGGAGAATGTCAAGCTCATGTTTGAAGTCGAGACGCTCGTGAATGCAAGTCCAGCGACGGTCTCGCGGGCCGGTATTGTCTTTATCAGTGACACGGATCTCGATTGGGCCCCTGTTGTCGAAGCGTGGATTCGAAAACGCCCGGTATTGCAGCAATCGATTCTACGCGACTTGTTTCTCAAGTATATGGGCGAGAACACGCCGTTGAATCCTGGTCAGTGTTTTGATTACGTGAATCGCAATACCCACAGCGTCCTGTCGGTCTCACGCGTTGGACAAGCTTCGCGGTTGTATAATCTCATGACAGGCTTATTGTTAGGAGAGCATGGTGCGAGTTTATCGGACGAGACGACAAAACTTGCGCTCCAGCTCGAGAAATTGTTCTTGTATTGTCTTGTTTGGTCCCTCGGTGCCTTGTTAGAGCAAGACGATCGCATCAAGTTTGATACGTGGCTCCGTCAATACGATACCAACGCTCTCCTTCCACACTGTGGCCCGGGCGAGACTGTATATGAATACTTTGTCGAGCCGTCACGTTACGAGTGGAAAAAGTGGCGACCTGCGACTTGGACGTACCCAAAAGGCTCGGCGTCGCTCGATTTCTCGAATCTCTTGGTCCCGACCATGGATTCTGTTCGTACACTGTATCTCATTGCAAATCTCCATAAACAACGGAAAGCCGTGCTCTTGGTAGGTGGTCCTGGGACGGCCAAGACGTCAAGCGCCCTCATGTTTTTCAACGAGCTAAATCCCGAGACGATGTTGATCAAACGCATTAATTTCTCGAGTGCAACGACACCCTTTATGTTTCAAACAGCGATTGAAAGCGAGTTGGACAAACGAGGGGGCAAGAGCTTTGGACCACCGGGGGGGAAACACATGACGGTCTTTCTCGATGATCTGAGCATGCCCTTGGTGAATGCATGGGGCGATCAACCGACGCTTGAGATTGTGCGCATGATTATTGAATTAAGTGGCTTTTGTTTCCTCTCGAAAGACCGACGAGGGGATTTCAAAGTTTGTGAAGATCTTCAATATGTCGGGGCCATGGGACACCCTGGCGGCGGTCGCAACGACATTCCGAACCGTTTAAAGCGGCAATTCTTTGTCTTGAACTTAATCCTTCCGTCTTTGACGTCCATTGACGATATCTATGGCCAAATGCTAGCCGGACGCTTTGATCGTGACACGTTTCGTCCCGAGACGCTTGCGATTGTGAATCAACTCACACGGGCCACGATTGAGCTCTGGAACTTTATGAAGGCCAAACTCTTGCCGACGCCATCGAAATTCCACTATATTTTCAACATGCGGGAGCTCAGTCGCGTGTTTCAAGGGATTCTACTCACACCATTGGAAACGTTTCAAAGTGGTGGTGGCTTGCGTGTCTTGCAAGGCAAACTGCGTCCACTGACCCCAGGACAAGTGGTTGTATTGACGTGGCAGCACGAATGTGCCCGTGTCTTTTGTGATAAATTGACGACGCATAAAGATAAAGACGTGTATCGAACGTACATGAACGAGCTATTGAATGCCCAATTTGGTGAGACGCTCGAGGCTGTGAGTGGACGCCACGAGTATTCAATGGTGCATTTTCTACGGGATCCAGAAGAAGACGAGGACGGTGGGACTGCCGACACGGCGCTCAAAGTGTATGAACCAGGAGGGACGATCACGGACGTCCGGGTGCGTGTCCTCGAGTTCTTGGACAAGTACAATAGCGACTATCCTCAACGTCCCATGCGACTCGTGCTCTTTGACGATGCCTTGGCGCATTTATTGCGTATTTCTCGGCTCTTGGAAATGCCGCGTGGCTCAGCGTTGCTTGTTGGCGTCGGGGGCTCGGGGAAACAATCGCTCACGCGCTTGGCGGCGTACATGGCAAGCTCGAGCATCTTTCAAATTGTCTTGACGAAAACGTACAATACCAATTCCTTTATGGAAGATCTACGGACCTTGTACAAATCGGCAGGTCATCTTCGACGCTCGACGACGTTTCTCTTTACGGATGCTGAGATTAAGAATGAAATTTTCTTGGAATTGATCAATTCGATCCTCATGACGGGCGAAGTCGCAGGGTTGTTTGCCAAGGAAGAAATGATGGCCATGACAGCGGATCTACGCAATGCCTTTGTGAAAGAACGACCCGGCCAAGCGGAAACGCCAGCGAATCTGCGCCAATACTTTACCGATTGTGTTCGAGACAATCTCCATCTCGTCTTGTGTATGTCGCCCTTGAATGCCAAGTTCCCAGAGCGCGCACGCAAGTTTCCTGGCTTGATTAGCGGACCAACGATTGACTGGTTCTTACCATGGCCCGAAGACGCGCTCATTGCTGTCTCGAAAGGCTTTATCCACGACTATCCGATGGAATGCGAGCATAGCACGAAACAAGCGCTCATGACGCACATGGGCATGGTCCATCGCATTGTCACGGACCTATGTGAAGAGTATTTCCACAAGATGCGCCGTCGTGTCTATCAGACGCCCAAGTCGTATCTGAGCTTCATTGAAGCGTACAAGAAGATGTACCAGGTAAAACTCGAGGAAATTAAAGTCAAGGAACAGCGGGTGAACCTCGGTCTCAAGAAACTCATTCAAGGGGCCGAAGATGTCCGTGCAATGGCGATTGTCTTGGCCGATGAACAAGTCAAGCTCGAACGCGCGACGGACGAGACGAACGGGATGTTGCAATCGCTCGAGATTTCATCCGCTGAAGCGCATAAAGAAGGCGATCAAGTGGCTCAAATCAAAGCCAAGTGTGAAGACGACGCGGCCCGGATTCTAAATGAAAAGGAATTGTGTGAAGGCGATTTAGCCAAAGCCAAGCCGTTTGTCGAAGAAGCTGAGGCTGCGATTGATTCCATTAAGCCTGCACACATTGGTGAGATCAAGAAGCTCGCGAAACCCGCCGATATCATTCGTCTCGTGTTTGATGGTGTCTTGCTCTTGTTTAAACTGCCTTTGATTCCCATCAAACAAGTGAAATTGAACGTAGCCAAGCAAGAGATTGACTTTTTCGAGACATCGTTTGCACCCTACGCGCTCTCGATGATGAATGATTCGAATTTCTTGAAAAATGTACAAAACTTTGGTGCCGTGGGCAAAGATTTGATCAATGAAGAGACGATTGAGCTCTTGATGCCGTATATGGAACTCGAAGGGTTTCAACCCCCCGTGGCCAAGAACGCGTCGTTGGCAGCCGAAGGCTTGTGTACGTGGGTCCGGGCCATGAAATTCTATCATGAAGCCTCGAAAGTTGTCAAACCAAAGCTTGAGGCCTTGAGTCTTGCCGAAGGACAGATGGAAGCAGCGAATAAAGCACTCAATGCCGCGGAACAGCGCTTATCGAACTGTAAAGAGCGATTGAATGAGCTCCAGCGTTTGTTTGAAGCGCAAATGACCGAGAAGAAGCGTATTGAAGACGGTGCGAATGCTTTGGCCCGCAAGATGCAGCAAGCGTCGGATCTAATCAATGGGTTAGCTGGCGAGCGCGTGCGTTGGACAGACGATTCGAATAATTTCGCAGACCTAAAGCGACGATTAGTCGGTGATTGTGCCGTCGCGTGTGCCTTTGTCTCGTACTGTGGACCGTTTAATCAAGATTTCCGTGCGTATATGGTTCAGAGCAAGTTTATCGCCGACTGTCAAGTGCGTCAAGTGCCCGTGACGCTCGAGCTCGATGTCATGACGTTCTTGGTCGATATTGGGACGATTGGTGACTGGAATTTACAAGGTTTGCCCACGGATTCGTTGTCGATTCAGAATGGCATTATGGTCACGCGGTCATCACGGTATCCGTTGCTCGTGGATCCACAAGGCCAAGCGCTTTCCTGGATCAAAAACAAAGAGGCCGACCGTGTCCCGAGCTATGGCACAACGTCATTGAATCATCCGAAATTGAAAGATCAGCTCGAGTTTTGTATGGGAGAAGGCAAAGCGTTGATCATTGCAGGCGTGGAAGAAGAGATTGATCCGATGCTAGACCCTGTGTTAGAAAAGCAAGTGATTCAAAAGGGCAAGAGTCTCTCAATCAACGTCTCGGACAAGAACATGGAGTTCCATCCCGCGTTTTCCATGTACTTTATTACGCGCTTACCAAATCCTCACTTTGGCCCCGAGTTGCAGGCCAAGACGACGGTCATTGACTTTACCGTGACCATGAAAGGCCTTGAAGAACAGCTCTTGGGCCGTGTCATTGGTAAAGAACAAAAAGCATTGGAAGAACAGCTGGCCCAAGTGCTCGAAGATGTGAATTTGAATACGAAAGCGCTCTTGGCTTTGGATGCGTCGTTGCTTGAACGGTTGACGTCGAATACGGGAAATTTACTCGAAGACGACGAATTGATTGGCGTTCTCGCGAACACCAAGGAGAAAGCAGCAGAAGTCAAGGATAAACTACTTGCCGCAGCCGAGACGCGGCACTCGATTAATGAAAAACGCGAGCAGTTTCGACCCGTGGCCACGCGTGGCTCCGTCTTGTACTTTTCCATTGTCGAGACATCGTTGATCAATTGCATGTACCAGACATCGTTGACGCAATTCCTCGCACTCTTTGTCAAGTCGATGGATGTCGCCGAGAAAGCAGCGCTGGCGTCGAAACGCGTGGCCAATATCATTGAAACCATGACGTACTTGTCGTATCGATACATTAATCGAGGCCTGTATGAACGGGACAAGCTCACGTTTGTCTTGCTTGTGACACTCAAGATTCTCGTGACGGAAAACCTCTTGACCCGTCCGGAAGTGACGCTCTTGATTCGCGGTGGCGCCGCGCTCGATCTAAACTCGGTTCGTCGAAAACCCTTTTCATGGCTTTCGAACGAAGCGTGGTTGAACGTTATGGAATTGTCCCAAAGCTGCAAGTTTTTTCTCAACTTGCCCCATGACATGACGTCCAAGGAAAACATGTGGCGTCGCTGGTACGAAGACAATGAGCCCGAGACGATTGTGATTCCAGATTACGAAGCTCGGTTGGCCGAGAATGACGCGATTGGACCGTATTACAAGCTATTGCTCGTGCGGTCGCTTCGCATGGATCGGACGATCCTGACAACGAAAGAATTCATTCGCAATACACAGCAAATGGGACCCCGATACGTTGAGCCCGTGACGGATACGATTGAAAGCATCTTTGCCGAAATGCGGGCCGAGACGCCCGTGATTTTTCTCCTCTCGATTGGCGCTGATCCAACCGAAAGCATTGAACTCTTTGCACGGAAACAAAAGACCCCGTCGCCTGCCGTCGTGTCCATGGGCGAAGGACAAGAACCCGTGGCGTTGAAAGCAATTCATGCTGCTGTTCTGAATGGAACGTGGGTCTTGTTACAGAATTGTGAGCTCGGGCTCGAGTTGATGGAACAAATGGAAGAAATGTTGCTGAAATGGACCGAGACAATAGATCGAAACTTTCGTCTCTTTCTCACGGCCTTGCCAAGTGCTCAATTCCCGCTCGGGCTGCTTCAAATGTCGACGAAAGTGACCAATGAACCACCACAAGGCCTGCGGGCGGGTTTATTGCGCTCGTTTACCGTCATGGTCGATCAAGAGAAACTCGAGCGCGTCGAGACGCCACAGTGGCGACAATTATTGTTTAATTTGTGCTTTTTGCACTCGATGGTGATTGAACGGAAAAAGTTTGGTCCCTTGGGGTGGGGCATTCCCTATGAATACAATAATGGTGACCTGGCCGCGTGTACTATTTTTCTCGAAAAACATCTCTACAATGGTCCAATCTCGTGGCCGACGTTGCAATATATGGTCGCTGAAGCCCAGTACGGTGGCAAGATTACCGACAATCTCGATCGTCGCTTGTTTACGTACTATACCGAGTGGTGCCTCACGGCCGACGTGTGTCTATCGAGCTTTAGTTATAACCCAAGTGACCCTATCTTTCGTCTCCCCAATGACTTTCAATACCGGATTCCAGTGGCAGAAACGATTGACGAGTACCGTCAATTCTGCCACACATTGCCCGAGATTGACTCGCCCGAGATCTTTGGGTTGCATCCGAATGCGGATCTCACGTACCGTGTCAAAGAAGTCACGGGACTCTTGACGACGCTTGGCGAGACGCAGCCCAAAGGCAGCGGTGGGTCTGCTGGCGTCTCACGTGAAGATGTCGTGTGTGAGAAAGCAAACGAGTTGCTCGAGCGCTTGCCCGAGGATTATCTCGAAGACGACTATAAAGTCAAGCTCACGAAACTCGGAGGCTTGACGATTCCGCTCAATATTTTTCTCTATCAAGAGATTCAACGCTTGCAACGTGTGATTGGTAAAGTCCGATCGACGCTTCAAGCGCTGCAGATGGCCACATACGAGGCGAAGTTGTCATGACTGAAGAATTGAGTGATACGTTGGATGCCATCTTTGATGCCAAAGTACCGCCTTCGTGGCTTCGTACGTCCGTGGGGGATGAATTTTCATGGATCTTACCTACCTTGGGGCTCTGGTTTGCTTCGCTACTCTCACGTGATGAACAGAATCGCACGTGGTTGACTACGCGACGTCCGTATGCTTTCTGGCTCACGGGCTTTTTCAATCCTCAAGGCATGTTAACCGCCATGAAACAAGAAGTGACACGAAAACATGCCAAGACGGACAAATGGGCACTCGATGACGTTGTCTATCATACTGAAGTCACGTCGTTTGAACGGGCAGAACAAGTACGAGGGCCGCCAAGTGAAGGCATTTACATTTATGGTCTCTTTATGGATGGAGCGACGTGGAGTAAAAGCGACGGCACGCTTGTGGAGTCGGAGCCCAAGAAATTATTCACGTCTTTACCAGTTTTACATGTCAATAGTCTCTCGAAAGAGCTCGAAGCCAAGTCACGCAAAGAACTCTACGGCGTCGTCGGGCCCTTTGAATGCCCTTGCTACAAGTATGCGGCCCGCACGGATCGGTATTTCGTCTTTATGGTCACTATGAAGTGTCCACCTAGTCGTCCACCCCGGCATTGGGGCCTTCGAGGTGTCTGTTTGCTATGTAATACCGAGTAGAAGAGAGATAGAGAGAGAGAAAGCATTGAGAAACACGGTATGAAAGTCTATTGAATCTAAGTATGGCTTCATCTCTTCCTAACTCACTGTCCTGTGGGGTCTTTTACTCATCAATCATTGTCGTTGCACTCTTCTTTTTCCTCGCTATGGTCTTTTGAATCAATTCTTCATTTGCTTGCACGACGGTATGTTGTAAATGTGCTTGAATCGCGGCAAACGGATCGTTCTGGAAGCTCGCATGAGCCTGAACAGCTTTCAATTGACCTAATTCTCGCACAGCCAGTTTCTGGCGTTGTCGACCACTCAAGGGCTTTTGCTTTTTTGTTTTACTGGACGACTGACGCTTGTTTTCGTCGGCAGTGGCTTGAAATAACGAGTTTTCAAGCTCTTGCAAGTCGGTAAACACGTCCTTTGGCGCCGTCTTGGCCTGTTCCTGGGCTTTCACACGTGATACCATCCCCATCTTGCGCATAAACGCAGCGCGACGCTTTAGTCGCTTGCGCTGGCCCCGACTCAAGCTCTGGAGTTCGGATGAAGACTCGGTGGCGTCATTCTCGTCGTCGTCTTCCGGTTCCGTTGTAAATGTGGCAGCAACAGCTGCAGTACCTAACGTATCGTCAGTGTTTTGCGCTTTTTGAGGGATCAAGGAAGCTTTTGAATGTGCCGCCACGCCGTGGCGACGCGTCTTCCGTCGATCTTGACGCCCCATGCTTGAAAGAAGGACTGGTTGGAAAATTGATACGGAAGGGACATAGAGATTTAGAAAAATCAAGATTAAAATATAAATTACCGGTAACGTAAAAATTGTCCAAAAATAAGTGAATCGCATTGGCTGATTGAAATTTGAAGTGTACTCAATATGTGTTGTGAAGGAACCATTTTATGGGTAAACTCATTAAAATGTCAATTTCGTACTGTAGTACATTTTAGAGTAAGTTAGCGGCTTTATGTATATTTTTGCTTCATTACAGGGTTAGTGATCGTATCCGTGTCTTTTCCAGCTGCTGGTTCTGTCGAGCTCCTAGTTGGCATGGAATGTACAGGAGAAGTCTCCCCTTGACACCACGAGGACAGAAAGTCCCGAGCTTGAGCTTCTCGTCTCTCGATTCGCTTAAACTTGTCCGTCATGTCTTTCAGCTGAAAAAAATCGAGAAAAACAATCACAGCAAATGAGAGAAAAAAAGCAGAAGAACGATTCAATTTTAACGTACTTGTGTCTCGAGCGTCTCTTTCTCCGTCTGCAGCACCCGAATCTTTCTTGTAAAGCGACAACCACACGCTGGGAATAGAGCAACGACTTGGAAGGCGAAGGCGTTGGTTGTGTCGCCACACTCCCTTCCGATCGCCTAGAAACATACCATATACCATTAGTTACGATCTCTCTCTCTCTCAATGTCTATGTATGATCCGTATCTGTCCTTAAAGGGAATTCTAGCCCTCTAAAGTCATCAGGAGACCACAATGAAAAGCCTACAATACAAGGCTTTCCAATTTCACTATACGGGACCATTGAAGCACTGCATGACACAACTAACGCCCTGCTGAGCCACGTCCCGAACAACATGCACACTCTATATACCCATTGAATGCAAAATCCTCACGTACCCTTGCCGTCCTTCTGGTGACTCGTCCGCTTCGGTCGCTTCGCCTCCAGCATTCCGTAACTCGTCCATAAAGTCGTGAACGGCCGAGATCTTGGATTCAATCACTCGTGACACCTTAAATTGCTGTCGATGCGACGATTCAATCGCTTGAACACGTTCTTTCAAGGGTGCAATCGCTGCTTCGAGGCTCTGTTTGTGCACAAAGAGTTCCGTTTCACGTGCCATGAGTTTCTCCTGCAAGGACGCTCGTTCTGCCTCGGAGCGAGCTAAACGTCGTTCTAACGCTTCGTTCTGTCGCGTAGCAGCCTCAAGACGCGCACGTTGTTCGTCGCTGTGAACTCGCATCAACGTCTCGAAGTTCATCCCTTGCTGGTGTCGTGTCTTTTGTTCTTTTGTCAACATGGCCAAGATACGACCAAGCGTTTCTTCCACACGGGGCTGATGCTGTAGCAACTGTAGCAACGTCGTCTGGATCCCAACCTGTGCGGTTGTAAGCTGTCGATTGC
>MIQA02006697.1:0-13114 GCA_001887855.2 Sclerospora graminicola
GTGCTACCTGAGGTGACCCCTGCCCCCCAGCAGTCACTATCGACGATCTACAAGTGGGAGACCCGGATGTGAACACCCCGGAGGAGATCAGCAGATTGAAGGATATTATATGGAAAAGACGACATCTGTTGATCGGACCAGGGAACGCACTTCCTCCGGCCGCCCACGGAGCGGTATGTGATATTGATGTGGGAGGCGCCAAGCCGGTCGCACAGAGATGCCGAAGAGTCGCCCCCAGTATCGGGAAAAGCTGTCAGAGCTTATCAAGCGTTTGCTGGCCACCAAGATAATTCAGCCGTCCACCTCGCCATGGGCCTCGCCCATTGTAATTATTATTAAGAAGAATGGGGTGGATATAAGGTTGTGCATCGATTACCGGCTGGTGAACCGGCTGACTAAGCTGATGATTTATCCGATGCCGCTGATAAACGACCTGCTGGAGGACCTGGATAAAGTTTTGTGGTATTGCTCATTGGACATGGCCAGTGGATTCTGGGTGGTCTCTATGACCGATCGCGCACGGGAGATCTCTGCATTCGTGACGCCCTTCGGGTTGTTCGAGTGGAACCGGATGCCGTTCGGTCTGAAGAATGCCCCGCAGATTTATCAACGGTTGATAGATAACGCGCTGTACGGACACTTCAAAATCAAGGCGGAGCAAGATCCGGCTCTGGTCGGGGATGTGTTCGCCGAAGGTGACCCGGACCCCGACCCAAAACCTTCAGTTTTGGGGCGGCGGTCTTACATTGATGACATTCTCGTTACGGCAACTACCTGGGATTTACTGTGTGACAAAGTGGAGAAATTGAGGCTATGCAATTCTTTTTGGGCAGCCTGAATTATTACAGTCGGTTCATCGAGGATTTTGCAGTCTATGCGGCGGTCTTGTATGAGTTGCGGGAGGTGGATTACCATAAGCTGAGAGAGCAGGATAGGCAAGCGGAGACGCAAGCCGGGCCGGCAATTTCAGCCAATGAGGAAGCGCCCTTTTCGGTTATTTCAGCCAATGGGGAAGCGCCCTTGTCCGCCCAGACAAGCGGCCGGCCGCCGGACCCCGGCGCGGCCGGCCCGGACGACCATATGACCCGAGCGATGGTGGCTTTTGGTATGTTAAAAGCGAAGATGGCGACCACACCGGTCCTGAAACATTTCGATGTTAATAAGACTCCGGTGGTCATCATCTACGCTAACAAGTGGGCCATCTCGGCCGCTCTCGTGCAAGATCATGACGGAGTGTACTGCCCCGTGACCTTCACCAGCCGGACCCTGAAAGTTAATGAAGTTAATTACGGATTGGTGGATAAAGAAGTTCTGGCTCTATTACGGATCTTGGATGTGTGTTATACTATGCTGGTGTCTCGGCCTATCAAAGTACTATCCAGACGGTCGACCCTATCATGGCTCCTGACGGCGAATGGAATTGACGGTCGGCTGGGGAGATGGGCGGCTCTGTTGTCTCAGTGGTCCCTCGAAGTGATTAAGTGTACTAAAGGGGAAGAGGAAATACTGGGCACACTGGCTGCCAGCATTACCCCCAGGGCAGAAGTGGAGGAAGCACTGATGGCGATCGCACCTCGGAAGCAGCCTCGACAAACTATCGTATTGCCGCCGCCAACAGTGGGACCCACGGAGGAACTAATGGTTTTGAGTTTCGATGGGTCGGCGAGTGTAAAGAAAGGGGTCGGGGCCTATAGTGCCATTGTGTGGAAGCTGCCCGAATGGAAAGTGATCGCGGCCGCCTCGGATTTCACGCCTGGCATCACGGTGAACGAAGCGGAGTATAGAGGACTGCTGCTTTCCCTAGATCTGTTGGCTGGCCGGACACAGGGGCGGATCATCATATGCGGTGATTCCAACCTAGTGATCCGGCAAATCACCGGAGAAATAGATTGCAAGGCGCCGCGGCTGAGACTGTTAAATGATCGGGTTATGTCCGCCTTGCGGAGATGGCAGGAGCACGAATTGCTGCACGTCAAACGAGACTGGAATAACAGCGCAGACCATCTGGCCACCTTGGCCATGCGAGATCAGACCGGTCTCACCGTTTCGGATCCAGGATTGTTGGACGAATTGGCGGAGATGAACAAACTATCGGAGATAATCAAACCGGCCGCTAGAGACGAGGGCCCCTCGCCCGAATCCAGCCGTGGCCGCCAAAGATTGGGAAAGAGAGGTGGTCTGTTCAACGCACCTAGGCCGGGATACCACGTCCCTCCTTCCGCTGCATTACCGCTCCTGCGGTTTGGTAGATGGAGCATGAACGGGAAGAGAAACAGGTCCAAGTCACATTTACCATCCCGGATACCCGCCATGATGAACGCACACAGACGGACCCACGCCTCGGAAGCTAGCCCCCGACGATTCTTACGGGCAAGGGAGTACCTGCGGAGGGACTCGTCCGCTCGCTTGTCCTCGGCAGAGATGTACAGGAAGTGGGTAGACTCCCAGATGGCCCGAGCGTGAGCCACGGTGAAATCATGAAGTCTCGCCTTGAATTCCGTGAACCATGGGTTGGATGGAAGCCCCATATCCGGCATCTTGGTGTGCAAGATTTTCCAAGGTTCGGTCTCCATGAGTGTGTCGATGGCGCCCGATCCCATCAGGTCAGGGTTCCAAGTCTCTGGAGATGGCGTCTTGTAAGATCGTGGGAACAACCAGAGAGGCGGACGGGACAGAGAGTGAGCGAGTTGGGAACTGGAGATATCAGCCAGGCTGGTATTGCTCAGTTGCTCGACTGGCCAAGGCAGTATGGCGGACCGATCCGCCCCACTGGGGAAGCGCCCTCCCGATAACCACAGAAGCGGAAGTTTGGGAAAAGAGGGCGCGAGGGGTAGAGCACTCTTCCGGACCTTAGGTTTGGCGGCCGGTCGGCGTGTGGGACGTGACCCGGCCGGGGTTGATCGCCGTTTTTTTACCGGAGTCTGAGAGAGAGGTTCTGCCGAATCACTCAAGTCGGGAGGAGTCAACCACTGATCAGGGATGTCCTCGTCGTTGCCTTCCACTTTCTCCTCGGCCGCTCCGTCGGAACTCGAGTTACGCGCGACCGGAGCGGCCGGGGCGTTGACGATGCTGCGAAGCAAGGATGGGTCGGACGGCTCATGTTCCCCGGAACCAAAACCTGCCGGCGGCGGAGTCTGCAGATCGATAATCTGATCGGATTGCATTTGACCCGTCGTTCGCCCACCGGAACGGGAAGGGCGGCGACGGGTATCCGCGCGAGAACGGGATAACGCAACATTGACTCGCTGGGCCTCGTAATCCTCGTCTTCTTCGTCATCATCATAGATAACCGAAGGGGAGGATGGCCCCGAGTCCGAAGAATAATCAGGCAACGCGGCCGCTGGCTCAGAAGAGGGCGCGGTCGCTGACTGGGAAGGGGCTGCGGCCGCTGACTCAGAAGAGGGCGCGGCTGCTGACCCGGATGGAGCCATGGCCGCTTCGGATTCCGAGTCCTCTTCAGAGTTAGAACTGGGGGTGAGACCGGTTCTACCGGGAGTGTATTGAGGGGATGGAAGAGGGGACCGCTCCGCGAACAAGCTGTCATCGCTCTCCGACCCGGGCTCTTCCCCGTCGTCCGACTTGTCCGGAGGACATTGGCGCGAGGGTGGGGACTCGCTCTGCTTCCTCTTCTTAGGCGGGCTAGCACCGGCCAAAGGGGGGCTAGAGCCGGCCGGACGTTTTTGGCCCTGCGATCCTGCCGGGGCGGACGAAGAGTTGGGACCGGCAAGGGGCGAGTCGGAGCCGGCGGGAAGTTCCTCAGGTTCCGACCCTGCTGCAGCGGGCAACGGGGTTGGGTTCGGCGGAGAAGTCTTCCACTGATCCACCATCCCCAAGACAGACAAGACGGATTCCCGTACCTTGGGAGGAGCTTGCAAAAGGGGAGCGACCTGGCTCCGAGTCGCCTCGAGCTGGTCTTGAAGTCCACACAACAAGGACCTAAAACGATCCTCTTTATCCAGCATGGCATGACAAACACGGTCCGCCCGAGCCAGTATGGCATGGGCGTCGAAATTCTCCTGGCGGGCCCGGTACAGCTCAGAACGCAACTCCTGTTGCCGAGAAGTGGCTTCTTGCAACTGCCGCTCCAGCTCCGTGATTTGGCGAAGGGCCTGGGCGTGGGAGTCGCGCAGGTGGTCTTGGAGATTGATTATTTCTGGAGATGGACTCCGAACGGCGACTTCATCAGCCCGGCGGTTGGCAGCGGCGAGTTGACGGACCAAGTCGGCCTGGATATGCTCCAAGCTATCCACCTGGGCGGTCAACACGTCCAGCCTTTTTTCCATCCCCGCTGTTTCGGAGATGGGGGCGGATGGCGCGGCCGCTCGTTGTAGAGCGTCCGTAAGCTGACCCACAATGGCCCTGAGGCGGGCCACCTCATCCTCCGCTGTTTTGCGACTGAGTTTCAGCTCAGCGACCCGGGGGTTCAGGCGGTCCAGCATCGCGCAAGAAGTTTTGAAGCTCTGAGACAGAGCTTCATAGTTGTCCTGACAGGATCGAAGCTCCGCCCGAAGGGAAGAGACGACGGCTTTCAGTCTGTCTCGGTCGCCGCAGGCTTGGCCGTGGACGCGGAGCGCAGCCTCGGCGTCGGCGGTCGACAGCACCAGATCGGGAGTGCGAGACGATTTCGGCGGTTTTGCGATCTCCACCCCGCTGGCAGGCGAGTCGTCGTCCACGAGAACAAGACGGCAGACGTTGGCCTTGTCAATTTGCAAGACTGGAGGTGAATCAAGACAATGTCAGTATTGGTGGGCATGCTTGCTAGCCGGTGCGGAGACCGACCGAGTTCATGGAGATGTTATAAAGTGGTGGGGTGACGTACCAAAGCGAGGCATGGATGAGCGGTATCGGGTCAAGTGAGTTCAAGTGAGATCAATTCCCGACCGCTGTGCGGCCGTGTCGCGACTCAGGGGCGGCTGTGGTGAAGCGACTTATGAAATAGTGCAAAGTACTTTCCGAAGGGCGCATTATGATTGGAGGGAATACGGACCAAGGGTGTGGGCGCCGGATAGTCGCCGCTGAGGAAGTCTACAAGCGGCCAGGCGGCGCCAGGCTGGAAATCGGACCGGCGGGCCTGACAAGGGGCGTGGATAGTCGGACAGGCGGGCTGAGCAGACGGGAGGACTATGGATGTTTGACGGCCGAGGCGCGGATGGCGGACGGCCGAGACGTTGGATTGTTTGTAAGGATTGAGCGAAGGGAGCCTGAAAGAAGATGATTGTTCGGGTGGATAGAGCCGGCACCCGGGTCGTATGAGAAGCTGCCAAGGAACTGCTATCGTCAGCGGCCGAGGGGCGCGGATGGGTGGCTATCCGGCTGAGCCGGCCGGGTACAATGTACCATTCGGACTGGTACCAGATTGGTTCGGTGTACCGGCCGGGTTGGTACTATTGGGGGTTGGTGTACCGGCCGGGCGGGTACACAAAGTCGGAGTTAGCCGGGTTGCGTTGGGTAAGGTACATGACTGGTCAGCCGTGTTATTTGAGGTAGGTTACACAAAGGGAGTATTGGACATAGGATAAATCAGTATACGTTTCGCTTTCTTAGACGCAAGTCGCTTTTATTGGTTCACGGCAGAGGGCTAACAAGGTCCCCTCTTGCTGTTATTGGTTTGCCCGGGGAAGGTTAAGTTAACCCACCGGAAGTCCCCTGACCGGGAGTCGCGGCGATTTCGTATACTCACCTCAAGTCGCCCGTGTTTTGAACACGGTATCAAGTATTGGGAAGTGGTGACATTTTGGCCTTCTGTGGAAGAGTGTGGAGTTGTATCTGCCTCATATACACATTTGGATTCGCCCTTCATTGTTATTGGTTTAGCTGGCCGATTGATTATTCTCGGTCCAGCCGGCACTATACAAACTTCAAGTGTCTTATTGGTTTAGCTGGCCGATCGACTATTCTCGGCCCAGCCGGCACTATACAAAGTTCAAGTGTATTGCCAGACGAGCTCCCCGGTGACGATTTCCGCCCAGGAGCTACCCCTAGTCCTAACCCTCATCTCCCTATTGGACGGATTTACACTTTTCGCCCTAGGGTCCACCAGGAGAGCTAACCACCCAGTACTGACGGGTACACAAGGTGAGCTTTCAACATGCAACATTCGAGCAGTCGCGATCAAGCGGATGGAAGCGACCGATCCAGCCGGCATGGAGCCGGATCGGATCATGACTCGGATGGACGGAGTACCCCCTCCGGTAGTCAGTCGTCTGGGACCCCCGTGGGTGTTCGCGTCTCAGGAAGATTTTCTGAGAGCGACTACACCACAACTACAATGTGCGTCTCGTTTATCTCCCGCGTCAACACCAAATACCAATTCGCAATATCTATTGACTCAGCGTCTCATCCCAGCTATTGGTCGCTAACTTTAGAAATGATACATGTACACATTTGTCTGTTGTTTTTTTCACACCTTGTTCCTTCTTAAAATGGATATGACCAAAAGAACTGATTATTTCCGAAAATCCGAAAGTGAGAGCGGATACTGTAGTGCTATTTCTTAAGTTACATGTATTGAGAAACTGATCAATAACTATAGAGATTGAACCAAATTAGAGAAAATTTAATTATAGCGGTTACAAGTACTTACTGTTTTATCCTAAAACAGTACTTATATAACGTTTATGTACTCAACTTGGTAAGTCATAGGTAGTGGGTTCGATCCTCACACAAAAATGTTTAGGAAAGGGGCTGATCATTTTGGGTAGAAATGCTAGAAGACGGTGGCTCTTCTGAAGAAGGCGATCAAGGAGGAGATCGAGGGCGAAGCCCGCAAGTTGCAGCTCTTCCTAGCGAAGACGGCACGTGGTTTACGTCTCGCTCGGAAAATATCAAGAAGCTGAAGAAGGAGGAGAGGACGGCTCTCATCGAAGCGGTAATGGAGGACCAAGAGCTTCAGGCAGAGGATTCGCTGAAGGACGTGCTGGAAGCAAACCAGATGTCCACCCCGCAGTCGAAACAAATTCACATTCTGGTGGAGGTTCCAGAGGAAATGCCAAAACACCGAAATGAACCCCGTGATAGCTCGGAGGAATGGGTTTCCGCAATGTGATCGATCATATGTTTGCTCAAGCACGCATCGAACGCGCCTCGAACTACGGCTCATCAACGCGAGAGAAGTGTCCTGAATTCTTATTTATCTGGAGTGATGTTTGCGTCTTTCTTGGCAAGAAAAAAATCACCTGATGTCAACATCAGTGTGGCCACCGCAGATATTTGTTCGAAACTTTGTGGGCATATAGAAATGTGTGTTGCTACGATGCGTCGGGTTAAAATATTGACTTACTTGCTCTGAAACATATGATCGAGCACATTGCGGAAGAATTGTATTGGAAAATTCAACCTTGAATTTAAGGAGCACCTGTTTGAAGCTGTTCTTGTACTTTTGAACTTGAGGTTGCTAGTGCCCAGGGAGTGGGAAAGATGAATACAGGGACATTTGTAGGAGTGGAGTGGTTGTCCAGCTGTATCCAACGATCGTCGAGAAAATATTTCCGGATAGTAGAAGTTTTGACCGCCTCAAGCAGTTATATGGCTCATCTTCAATGGCCAACATTTGAGTGTCGAAAAGCACGCCCCCGAGATTTTTGTGGATGAAGGCATCCACACTATTTCTGTTGACATATGGGCTATCTGATTCTTGGTTGAGACTGGCGAGGTGAGATGGCTGGACTTTGCCGAAAGGTCGTCATTTTATGACCGGCTGATGAAGAAAGATCCAACAGCACGACCAAATGCAGAGGAAGCTTTAGCTGATCTGGAGGCGCTTGAAGAAGCAGCAAAGAGAGCGCAGGAAGCCAACCGCGAGTTGCAGCACAGCGGAATCTCTGGTCAAAGTCGAACATAGTCTCGTAAGCGAAAGTAGTAGACGCTGAAAGCGACTCTTTACATACTCTTTCTAGTGTCGAATAGCCGCATCTGGTGGCCGTGGCACTGTACTGTTATAGTAAATCTGCGAGGATGAGAAAATTTATGTTTGAATCGCTCTCAAAATTAATAAAAAAATCAACTTGTTTTATTTGTCATCAACTCAGCAGAGATTGATACTTTTTTAATATAGCTCGGTAAATCGCGGATAACCAGATCTTTTCACTTGTTGTATGGGCTATATTTCTACTATAAACCAAGGGTGGAAAAAACCCGATTTAAGGGCATGGTTTTTTGGTTTATTAATCACTTTCGTTGGGGTCGCCTTCTTCATCCGAGGGATAGTACTCCGCGGTCTGCATGTCGTTGAAGACGCTCATGTTGCTCTTAATAAAGACGAGCTTTTCAACCGATGTCACGCTAAGTGAATTACGAAGCTTTGAATGGATGAACGCCATTGTGGAGAAGTTACGTTCAGATGCAGCGCTGGATGTTGCCATCGAGAACAGCTTGAGCGCTACGGGCTGCAGATTTGGCCATTGGAGACCATCTGTCAGCCAGTATTGCAGTGGTGTCTTCGCCTTCGTCGTCAGCATCGTATATCGCCATGAGTTCTCATCCTTCTCCTTCCGCGCCGAGATATGGAAGTCAGTCAATTCGATGTACAAGACCCTCCGTCTAGTGTCGTCAACGGGCGTGGTGTCATCGATTGGAGTGCTGCAAAGCTTGTCTTCGAGTTCACGAAGATTGGTTTGCGGTAGACCATCACCAAGATGACGAGGATCGAGGAGATAGGACAGACCGTGCGCTATACCATACATAAATTGGAAGCGGGAAGCCGTGAGTTTCGTCAAATACTGCAGCTCCAACTGGGTGATGAGTGCTTGTTCATGCACAGCAGCAAACTTGCCCGGGAGGGCGTGAAAATCCGGCATGACTTCTGAAATTGGGACACTGTCAGACTGGTATTTGACAATTAGCGCGTCGATAGGCTCAAGAATGGCAATGGCTTTGTTCAGCTTCACGACGAAGTCATTACCGGTGACGAGGTCCTTGATCTTTTGTCGCTCAGACTTCTGAGCAGTCGTCCCGACGACAAACTCGCGAGCGCTTACGATACTGTGGATCAGACGCTCTGATGCAAGCACAGAAACACACATGGCTTGAACAGTCCCCCAACGAGTGGGCGCGGGCCGAACGAGGGAACATAAAGACTCTGCTTTCTGCGCCTCCTGAAGGCGTGCCTTCACGACATGATGGTTATGGAAGAACTTAACCAGATCCTTGCATGCAGAAACAAAGACGAGCATGTCCACAAATGGATATCCCACTGGATACGTCGCTTCATTGTCGTTGGTCTTCCTGGTTTTCGACGCGGAGAACACATCCTTTACAAGAAGATGCATTCCATGAGAACAACAGCCCATGAAGTACCGCGATGGGAACGCATTGCTAAGCTGTTGCCAGGCATTCTCATTGGCTGAGGTATTGTCAGTCACCGCCCCACAGAACTTAGACAGCGCATAGTGATCGAATACGCGCATGATGTCCTGCACGATCCAATCGGCGCTGTGACCTTGCTGTCCGGTAGATACTGACTCGAGGAAAAAGTTAACTGTAGGAGACGTGGCGATGTAGTTGACAATAGGGTCGTTCTTGATGTTCGACCAGCCATCCGTTACCAGACACAAATGAGCGCCTTTCATGCGAATGTCGACCTTTGCCTTCAACCGATCGTAGCACTTGTTTAACAATTCACCTGCAAGCTTCTTGCGATTCGGAATAATGTTCTCGTCAGAGCGCAGCACGCGAATAGCCTCTTGAAGATGAACATCCTCAACGCGCTGGAAAGGTGACCCTGTGGCGTAGTAGTGCATGGCGAGGTGGAGCTGGAACTTCTCTTTCTCTGAACGCGATAGCGAAGGTAAGCAAAACTCCTTGATGGACCGCTGACCATGAGATGACGCAGAGACCGACATGGCCTTAACAATGTTGCGCCTGGACGCTGGTTTCTTGTTGGACATAAACCAATCCGGGCGCTCCGAAATCTCGAGTCCGTTCATGACGTGACGAAACTCGGGGCACTTGTTCAGATGATTTATCGCAGACTCACTCTTCTTGTGATGATTGATGAGATGTCGGCAGTGTTTGCATACCGCTGATTTCAGCTTCTGCGGCTGCACAACATCCGTGAAGTATCCCCATACCATGCTCTGCCTCCGGCCTGTCTTCCTGACGGACTCGATTGCTTCATCCACGTCTGGAACCTCCACCTCAACAACCGAATCATCATCTGCTACGTCACTTCGCCTAGATACACACACGACATCATCGCTTAAGTCGGACATGATAGGAATCATAATTCGCAAGAGCGCTACTGCAGAGAACTGCGCCAAGGACTGCGCCACGGACTGCGCCACGGATAAAACCAAAAAACCTGATTTTTCTGGATTTTCAACTCATCGGGTTATTTAAAAAAAACTTAAAAAACCCATGCAAAAAAAAACCGTGGTGCCACCCTTGCTATAAACACACACAGCAAAATCATCGTAATTTCCGTTCAGCTCTCAAACTGGCAACAACTCAGTAATTGATTTTGTTATCTAATAGCTACTATATACATATTGATCCTAGTATGAAGTTTGGGCTCAGATATTGTACGGTTTTTGTAGCCGGGAGGTGACGATCAGGACCCGGTGCCAGGTTGCTGTTGAAGATGCACTGTAAACTTGCTTGAAGTCGTACCCCGTCCTCTCTTGTGGCTGCGTTTCTTCTCTCATAGGAAGCCACCACCTCCAGCTGCGCGTTGCACTTGTACCATATAAAGTCTGGTGTTCCCGTCGCGATTGCCTCTCATCTTTGAACACCGCTTGATTACGCAGTTGCAACATCCATACTGTAGCAATACTGCATATTCCTAACCAAAGTTTTTCAAAATGATCCGTAAATTCAATACTATGGATTCCGTACTTGCTCATCATCGCCACGTCAACATTCCTTCGTATAGGCGGTGCTCTCCTTAGCACAATAGCCTCTTGATATCTTGCCACAATGTTAATCGAAAGCAGTGATCCAGCCCAATGCTGTAGTAATCGTTTCCAAAACGCTTGTGCCCTTATGCAGTTCCAGAATATGTGATGTGCGTCCGAAGACGTCCCTTTACGAGCGTCATCCACCAAACAGCACCCAACAGGCATGGCACGATTGTGAAAAAAATAAGTTGACAATGTGGTAATCCTAAAACTTACCTATACCTGATAGTCGGTTTGGATGTGCCAGTGTTTCTAAACTTGTCTCGGTTCTTAATTCTGAACTACTGCTCACCATGTATCTCTTGTTCTCCATTGACTCCATGTGGCTATAAGGAACGCGCAACCTGCTGATAATATAATTCTCGGAATGACTTCCGAACGGACCATGAGACCGACCTGATACTGGCCTTGTCCGACAGGGTCCATCCTATACCGTGTAAAGAAGGGCTCGGAGCGAACACGTTTGCGATATGTCTCTGACCAGTCTCCCTCTTTTAGAAAATTCTCCGCTATTATTCTCCAATAGATCCCTGACGTTTGTTGGTGAACAGTGACTTTGTGATCCTCTCTTTTTTCCGACCTTCCATTAAACCAGATGCTACCAGCTGCCACGCGAAGTCAGGAAGTCTATCAGCCCCCAAAGCTATTTTTATGTTGGGTGGTTCTCCTATAATACCCCCAATGTCCACTCGTGGCGAGGCCAATATATTCGTCGCTAACCACAGTGCCATTTTTTTCATTGTGTGACAGATCTTATAGTCGCGTGGGATCTGGAAAGAATATTGGTCATAAGTTAGTCGAGAAATTTTTATTGATCATAAGCTCATATTCCGAATCCTGTCGTATTTTCGTGGCGAGAGAACCGCCGTCCGCACTTCCTGGATCCATGGGTTATTGGCCCACTTGTATGATCCCCAGAAGAGTTATAAATTCTTCTGGTAATAACTCATGGTACGGTACATTTCCTGATATTTTTCGTGACGCGTATTTCTTCAAATGCCTGCATGCCGTCTGCTGCTCTTTCGACCTTTTCTGCCATATCGGATGGTAGATACCGTTGAGTGTACGAGGTCAAATCGCTAATTTTTTGACGTGCCGAACCTAACCAAATACCTTGGTGGTGAGGGTTCCCATAACTCGTGACTGGCGAAATTATTGGCCCTCCCGTTGTGTCTATACCGAACTTCCTCCAGTGTAACCAGGCTGACAGGAATTTTTTTTTGGGCCTCAAAAGCCATAGCGTAGCCTCCTTAAGACGTTGTATTCTCAATGCCAGTAGAATGGACGTTAGACCCATTCCCCCAGCCGCTCTCGGTGTGTAAATGAGTCGGGGATAGATTTTGTGTCTGGGCGCACTACCTACTGTGGTTTTAGACCATACAAACCGCTTTTGTAACTCAGTGAGTTGGTCATGTATGACGGGTGAAGGTTCAAAAACGCGCGCTGTAAACATGATTGCAGGCATTACCACCGCGTTGAAGAGAATGAACCGTCGATCTACAGAAGTTCCACAGTGTGTTGCCGTAGCAAGTCGCCGCTGAATAGCACGTATCCTCAGGGGCTGATAACTTCTCCAGCTCCCACGTGGTATCCTAAGTAATGAACCAGTTCATCGTCTGCGACTGTCGGTATTCCGTACCATTTCTGAAGCTCGTTAACCGCATTTAGGAATAAAACCTTAATCTTCAATGTTTGCACTTTCAGTCCTGATAACCTGCCGAACCGGGTCACAATACACAACGCTGCAGAGATTTGATTAGCACGTTGTAAAAATATCGCAGGGTCGTCGACGAAGGCGGAGAAACGATATTCAGGATCTAGCTGGTCTTGTGTAGGTTGAATCCCGGATATAGCTTGTTTCTGCAGGAGAGCCAGCGCGAGAGGTTCAACCGCCACAATAAACAACAACAGCGCGAGTGGACATCCTTGTCTTATACCGGAAATAATTGGTGCTGGGTTGGATTACTCTCGATTTACTAGAAATTCTGCAGTGGTTCCTTCGTAAATTCGACGTATCAGACCTACCAACTGTGGGTCAAAATCAAACCTTAGTAAACCTCGTACAAATACCCCCAATCTAAGGAATCATAAGCCTTTCCGAAATCTAGGAAGATGATGCCTGTGTGGTGTAGTCGCTCTCAGAAAATCTTCCTGGACGCGAACACCCACGGGGGTCCCAGACGACTGACTACCGGAGGGGGTACTCCGTCCATCCGAGTCAT
>MIQA02006699.1:0-18798 GCA_001887855.2 Sclerospora graminicola
GTCTGGGACTGGGCGTAATGACAGTGCTTGGCTGATTTCTTCACATCGTGAATACCCGTTGTCCGCCACCTTTTCCTCTTAACTGTGATCAGCCTTTTCCCACCCATCAACAATCATGTGTTGATGGGTGTTCTATCGTCACCAATCAACGGCCATGTGTGGTCCACTTCAGTCTCAATATTTTCCGATCGCTTTACGACAGCCGCCCCTGAGACTAACTGCAGCCGCGCAACGACTGCAGTTCAACTCACTCACTTCCAAACTTCCTCTCTGGCGACGACCACCATGGCTGATTCGAGCCGATCTTCTCTTCCTTCTTCGTCTTCTTCGGCTGCCCGCCCAATCGCTGCCTCGCCTTCCGTTTCCAGCTCGACTACTCCTGCGATCGCCCCGATCACGACTTCGGCGTCGATCACGACCAGCCTCATCCGACCAACGACGACCCTCACTTCGTATCGCCCGTCTTGGAATCCTCCCGCTCGACCTTCCTCAGATCGCCCCCTCCGGTACTTGGAACAGCTCGCTCGCCTATTAGATGGATCGGGTCCATTCACGTTGGGGTCCGTGGAGGCTCGCCGGCTACGGTCGGAGCTCCGAAGTCAATTCCCGAGTTGGTTTCTCTGTATGATACCAATCGGGCACTTAACGCTGAGTTATCCGACCATCGGATCGTTGCCAATTCCTTGGCACATGATTCTGCTGATCTGGCTGCCCAGCTGTCGACTCTCCGGCTAGATCTCGACCGACTTGACCAAGACTTGCAAGACCTGACTGATCGCGTTCAGGGTTTGACAATGGAGCGTGATCAGTTATCAGCTGACCTCGCTGCTCTGCGCCTCTCCAGACCTTCAGACACCGTCGCCTCTTTACAGTCGCTGATCGGTTCGCTGACTATTACCGTCCGCCGACAAGGTACGTTTATCCCGTTCACTTCTTCTGTAATCCGTATTTGACTCTCCATGTTTATTTCCAGACGAACGTATTGAGGCGATGAAAGACTCGATGGTCGAGATGGTGGGCCATCTACAACGGCTCGATGATCACCGTCTCGACCGTGATCAGCTGCTTCGCGACAAGATCTGCACTGCCGAGGACGTAGAGCGTCGGGAGGTCGAGGCTCGCTATTCGGATGAGCAGGTCCAGCTCCTGGTCAAGCAACTTTCCGATTCTCGCATCGGCCGCGCCGACATACAGAAAAGGTTGTGCAAGAGTCGGAAAGCAGCTGAAGATTGCCGGCGCGAGCTTAATCTTGTTCGGGTTAAACTTGAAACCCTAGAGCTCGATGATCGCGCCTGGCTCCAGCATAACGCCGACCTGAGAAACCTCGCGGTGCAGACTATGGAGAGGTGGACCAAACCGAACACCGGTTCGGGGTCAGTTCGGACGGCCTTACAACGGCTTCCTGGGCTGATCAGCTCCTTTACTCCGTCTGGAACACCACCACAGTCTCCGGAGTCTGCCCCACCATCACCAGCGTCTTCCGTCGCTTCCTTGCCGACCCATAGTGCTGATCAGCCCGTGATCAGCACTGCAGCGGCTTCTGCGTCCACTCAATCTCGTTCACCAGCGACTTCGAGATCAGCGCCTTCGGTCTTAAATTCTGGGTAGCGCAAGCAGGCCAGCTCGTCAAAGAAGAAGATGGCTCCCGCCAAGCGATCACGTCTTGCGATTGACTCGGACGACGAATCGACTGATCTGGACGAGAGGACGTTGTCTGTTCTGGCCCGATCGCGCAGCACTGCTCGTCGTACTCAAGCACCAATCCGTTCAGGCGTAAATTCGTTGGCCCAGGCCGTTACTTTGCTGGAGTCGGATGACGAGGATGACGATGATCTTGAGGAGGAGCAACCGGCTCCAGATGATCCCAACGTTCCTCCAACGGCCCATAGGGCAGTGATCGCCCCGCCGCTCAATTTCACGGGCGTTTTCATCCCGGCGAAACAATCGTCGATCGGGCAGGACGATTACAGTTATAATCCGAACCAAAGGTTCATGGATTTGTACGTCGCCATGCAGGGCAAGCCGACTTCTGCTCATATGGCAACACGGAAACCTTGGAATGCTGATCAGATATGGGATCTGACGCCTCAGGTTCTTGCTGTGAGGCAGAAACTCGTCCCTCGCTTGTGGTCCCGCCCGCCAGGCTGGATCTTTCCGACAAGATCGCCGGCGCCCAAAGACAAGCAGTGGTAACCGAAGGTGCTGACCAGAGGCGCTATTGAGCTTCTGATCGATTCAGCACCTTGGGATGTCCTCCTGACACCTATGCCCGGGCTGGCGTTTCCCGATCGCCCTTGGTTTGTTGAGCTGCAGGGACGTTTGGCCTTGTATTACCAGGAACACGTTCAAGCGATATGGGAGGCGACCCACCATTTCCCGATCACGGCGGCGATGCGCAAGGACGCGTGGATCGAGCATTACCATCATGCTCGCAAGCGTCGACGCACCAAAGCCGGGGCTGCTTGGGCCGCGATCTGCGATTATATCGTCGACGGGATTCAGCACGGCGAGTGTGATCTGGACGTTTTGCTGTTTCCTGGCGTGCTGCATTTACCTGTTCGTCGAGCGGGATCGCGAGGACTCAAGGCTGACGGCGGGGATTGGTACCCCGGTTATGGGCATATAACCCCGGTCGCCACGCTGCGTGATTGCCTGATCTGGACCGATCAGCAGAAACCTTGGCGGAACCAGTTCCGATCAAGCCCCATGGATCATCCAGGGTTCGCGGTTTCTCGCCTGCGCACTAAGTATGGCCTGTGATCGTCGTGATAACCAACTTCTATTTCGTTTTCCATAATCACTAATATATCACGACAGTTCTTGATGATTTTCGCGTTCCACATTCGTATATCTTGTTCATGTCTCATTATCGTCTCCATCTTGTATGTCGGTCGCTCTCATGTATACAGATATAATTCATGTATGTATATGTATCCGTTTACACCAAACCTGCTCAACCACCCTGATCTCCACTTGCCCGATCATCATATTTGGCTGATCAGTCACAATGTGTCAACCCAGGCTATTGAGATTCCTGGTTACCCTCTTCGTGGGTTTGCATCACTTCAAATCGATTCCGTCTCACCCGATCACGTTCAAATTCTCTTAATAAAGCTCCACAGTTCAGATCACGTTCATCTACCCACTCGGGATCGTCATAACCCTTCCACCGAACCAAGTAATCACGATGGGTTCGGCCAAATCGGGTCCTCTTGCCTGATCGGGTATCCAAAACCTTCTCAACTTCGAATTCGTTCGGGTCCAACGTTCTTTCCCAACTGTCTTCGGGTAAGAGAGCTTCGTCGAAGTCAAACCTTGGCTGATCATCGCATGACAGTCTGGTTTTAGGCCGATCAGGGTATTATCGAACCAGTTTCAGCTTAGACAGATGGACGATCGGGAAGATTCCGTAATCGGTGCCTGCAGTGATCAGCCGAGCGGCATGATCACCGATCAGTTCGGCTATACGGAACGGTCCATGCCACAAATGTGCCAACTTCTTGGCATATCCTTCTTTCCCGCGATTAAAGTAAAGTCAAACCCTTGATCCTGGCTCGATATTATGCGAATCGGCCTGATCATTGTTCCGATCAGCTCTTCCTTGGATGGCCCTCCGCAATCGTTCGTTGACTTGCTCCCGCGCATGTTGGTAGTGACGTTGGAGTCCCATACGCCATCGACGAGCTTCGCGATCTCGACCTCGTGTGCAACCAACAGGGATCACCGACTCGATGGTAGATCGGGGGTTCCAACCATATGCCAGATAGAATGGAGTATCTCCCCTGATCCGATCAAAAGAGGAATTCAATGCAAACACCAGTCTCTCCGCATATTCATCCCAATCTTGTTGAGCGGAGTCCGCGACATACATCTTGATAGCTCTAGTTAGCGTCTGTACCATCCGTTCGGCTTTACCATTCGCCTGTGGACGATACGCCATGGTCGCGCTCTGTTTCTGGCCAAGCATCTGATTAAATGATCGGAACACTTCGGCCATGAAACCCGGTTCGCGATCATGCCTGATCACTTCACTGGCTCCAAATCGTCGAAAAACACATTCTTCATAACTGCAAGCGACTTGTTGGGCTGTTCGGGTAGATCCCGCTTTCGCGATCACCAATCCCGTGAACAGATCAGCAACTCTGTATTGCCCTTGAACGATTTTGGCAGGGACGGTATGTGATCCATCGCTATCACTTGGAAAGGGTAGGTCGCCTGGATATTTCCAGGTGATCTACCCCGGATGGTTGGCATACCTTTTCCAGTTTCGCAGTCCGTACATGTCCCGACAAACTTTTGTATACTTCGATATAAACCTCTCCAATGAAAATGTTTACGGATCCTGTGATACGTTCGACCTACGCCCTGGTGGCCACCCTCCAAACTGACGTGATAATGGTGTAAGATATCAGCTTGTAAAGTCTCCGGGATCACGAGCCTTGCCGATCGGTCCAGATCCGCATCGGCCTGATCAGCTTGAGCATAGTAAAACAATAGGTCATTTTCGTCGATCTCGTAGTTGGACGCGATCTTGGCACAATCTTTTGCTTCACCCTGGCTCAGCTTCTCCAGATCACCCTTTAGAAACGCCTTCAAATCAACGATCCATTTTTCCTCGTCTTGAGCCTTGAGAATTCTTTCGATCCGCATCTCCTGTACTATTTCTTCTGTCAGGCTTTCTCGAAAGAGTGATCTGTTGGGCGGTGATCAGGTTCGTGATCTCGTCATAATCAAGATCTGGGCTGCTTCCTTTTCGTCTTCCACACGGATTAGCTCAGGCAGCCTATTGATCTCCACCAGATCTCCCAGCAATGCTTGATCAGTAACTATTGATCCGGCCTGATCACGCATAGCCATAGTGGCTAGGTGATCTGCACTCCAATTCCAATCACGTTTCACATGCAAAAGATCATGTCTTGGCCATCCACGTAAAGCTATCATAACGCGATCGTTCAGTAGTTTCAAACGCGGCGCTTTACAGTCGATCTCTCCAGTGATCTGCCGAATCACCAGGTTTGAATCTCCGCATATGATTACTCTTCCGATCTTTTGCTCTTGCAAGAGATCCAAATCTAGCAGCAGACCACGATATTCAGCCTCATTGACTGTGATACCTGGAGTATAATCTGAACCGGCCGATATAACAGTCCATTCAGGCAGTTTCCATAACAACGCGCTATACGCCCCTACGCCTTTCTTCACACTCGCTGATCCGTCGAAGCTTACAACGATCAGATCTTCCTCCGAGCCGACGATCGGTGGGGGTATAGTGATCGATTCACGTGGTTGCTTCCGAGGAGCGACCTCGATCAGGGCTCCATCGACTTCTGATCGGGGCGTGATGCTGGCTGCTAGTGTTCCAAGAATTTCTTCTTCGCCCTTGGTGCACTTGATGATTTCCAAGGTCCACTGAGATAACACCGCTGCCCATCGCCCCAGTCTTCCATCTAAACCACTCGCGGACAGTAACCACGCCAAACTAGATCGCCTGGATAATACCTTAATTGATCTAGTTACCAGCATAGAGTAGCAAATATCCAATACACGTAATAACGCTAGCACTTCCTTATCCACAATACCATAGTTAACTTCGTTCGGTTTTAATGTTCGGCTTGTGAACGTCACCGGGCAATAAACTCCATCGTAATCTTGGACCAGTGCGGCTGATATTGCCCATTTACTGGCATATAAGATCACCACGGGAATCTTCTCCGGATCGAAGTGTTTCAGTATCGGCGTCGAGATCATCTTCGCCTTTAACATCCTGAAGGCTACCATAGCTCGCTTCATGTGGTCCTCTGATCCTGGCACAGTTCGATCAATCAGTGATCCAGTCTTGAGATCCGCTTCAGTAACTCCAACTTCGTGATCAGTCTCAACTGGTGATCCTCCTACCCGATCACGTTCTCGTAGTCCATGATAATCAACTTCCTTCAGTTCATATAGTATAGCGGTGTAAATCGAGAAGTCTTCGATGAATCTGCTATAATAATTCAGAGATCCGAGGAAGGATTGCATGGCCTTCAGTGATCGGGGGAAAGGTAAGTTGCTGAGAGCAGCCAGATCTTTCGGGTTTGCTTCCAATCCTTGGATCGACACGTTATGGCCGAGGTAAGCGACCTTGGGTTGACCCCAGAAACTCTTGACCACACTGATCGACAAATTCCAGCGCTCGCAGGTATTCAGGAGTCGTTCGACCTTATCGCATAGCATGTCCCAGGATGTTGCTGTGACCAAGATGTCATCTATGTATGATCGCCTTCCCAACACTGATCGGCCCTGATCTTGGTCTGGCTCACCTTCCGTAAACACATCATGTAGATCGGTAGCTTCCCGATCAGCACTGATCTGGAAATACCCATAGAGAGCATTGTCAACCAGCCTCTGATAGATCTGTGGGGCATTCTTTAATCCAAACGGCATCCGATTCCATTCAAAAAGTCCGAAAGGTGTAACGAAAGCCGAGATCTCTCGAGCGCGATCAGTCATCGAAACCACCCAGAAACCACTAGCCATATCCAGCGAACAAAACCATAAAACTTTATCCAAATCTTCTAATAAATCATTGATCAGGGGCATCGGATAGACCATCAACTTCGTGAGGCGATTCACCATTCTATAGTCGATACACAATCGAATATCAACCCCATTCTTCTTAATCACAATCACGATCGGTGATGCCCACTGCGATGTTGATGGTCGGATGATCTTTGTACTCAGCAAACCCTTGATCAAATCGGAAAACTTTTCCCGGTATTGAGGTGCAACTTTACGACAACGCTGAGCGATCGGCCTCGCATTTCCCACGTCTATATCACAAACAGCTCCGAATGCGGCTGGGGGTAGGGCGTTACCTTTCCCCATCAGTAAGTGACGCCTTTCCAGATAATCTTCTTTAGCTGATCGATCTGCTCGGGAGTGTTCACTTCGGGATCACCGACCTGTAGATCTTCCATGGTGACTTCTGGCATATTGGGCGATACCTCCGGTAAAACGGCCATCTGCTTCTCGATACCTTCAATGTACTGATCGCCACCTTCGTGTATACACACTTGCTCGTCCACCTGATCTGCCTTTTTCTGATCGGCGTCATCTTGAGTCGCTCCTTGTACGTCACTCGACTGATGGTTTATTTTGGATTCACCCATCTCTGTGATGAATTCAGCTGGTTCATCCTCTTTTTCTTCCTCATGATCGTGCTTGAACTCCTCACTGTCATTTTCGCTTTCTGGGTCCGTTGTTTTCGGTGAGCCGGGCCTAATTATACTCAATATCTGTGGACCTTCTTTGACCCGGCCTTCCCCTGTCGCTTCGATCGGTGGCCTCCTGATCAGCAGCTTGGTCGGCGTAGAATACTCCGGCTTCTCGACCATAGGTGAAGTATCTTCATCCGCTAAGTCTTCGTCACTGATCATGTCCGTGGTGGCTTGATAAGCCAGATTCTGCCATTCAATGTATCTTCGTGATCCTACCGAAACATATCCGATCTGTCGAGGTACTTTCCCTTCAGGTAACCACATCCCTAAGATCATGTCTTCGTGGATGATCAGCGGCTGATCGGATATATTCGTCACCCTGATGTAGCTTGATCGGCCGATACCTTTAACGAACGTTGGTACCCATCGTTCACCACGGGTCAACCACAATTTCTGTTGCCGATCACTCGACCGAATCATGACATCGACTGATCGGCACACCCCGAGGTTCTCGTACTGACCCATTTTTAGCATCCGTACATGAATACCATACAAAGGTCGTCGGCCGGATAGCTGAATCTGCACTTCATCCGGCAGAGTCAGGGTTCCATGAGACAGGTCAAGTCGTATACCGGCTGGCACCATAAAATCCATCCCCAGTATCGCGTCTTGACCGGCTAACCGGCCAACCCAAGCGTTAAAATAGTAGACCAGGGATCCTGCCAGGGTGATCTTAACACGTGATCGTCCTTCCGTCATATATGAACTCTCGCCGATCCCAACATATTCTTGCCTCTGGGTACTGTCTATACGACATCCCACCTTACGAGCAAAGGCGGAGCCGATGATCGAGACTTCTGCTCCAGAGTCAAATAAAATAGTGGTTTTTTTATTGTTGATCTTTCCATTAGCTTTAGCCTGTTTAAACCACTTGTCGGGAGAGTGATACTTCCAGTATCCTCGGGATTCACCGGGCAGTAGATCCAACTCCATGATCACGTCCGATCGGGAATATTCATCCACTCTGAGACTGTAGATCGGACACCGATCGATGCAATTTGAATTAGAACATGTATTGTCGGTTATCTTCTTTTCCTCAAACTTATCTCCGCTACCGACATATGCATAAATGCAGAACGTAGATCGCTCGGCTTGAACCAGATTCCAACCTGGCGAGCGATCTAGTTTAACATCTTCTCAACATCTGGTGGAAGCATACTAGCATGTTTAGTCGGCACATACCACTTGCGCATCAGGTTAAAAAATTCTTCAATAGAGCAGGCGCCGGCGTCATGAAGCTTCCCACAGGTCTTGCACACGAAAAAACAATGATCAGAAGGGTGACCTTTACGATCACATTTTCCACACGTAATTATTTTCCAACAATCACGATCTCCATGTTTGGTCGACCCACAATGCACACATTTCTTACGAGATCGGTCCTGATCAGGTTGGATACCACCAGGTTTCCGTCCATACATGCCATTAGCCGATGATCTCGGGCGATACACTGGCTCCGTCGTAAAGATATGACGATACTGTTCCTCGCCCGAGCTCAGACTTGATTGACCACTTTCCTCTTCAGAACCGGAACTGTCTGATTCCTTCGTGATCATCCGAATTGCTCTGGCTGGTCGCGCTGCCGGTATCTTGCCCTAATCAGGGTGTGGCTTTGACCGGTACCGGTTCGATCCTACCTCGACCTTGGCCTGTCGACTCTTGGCCCGCTGCAACGTCCTCAGAGTCAATTCCAGTTGCTCTGAATCCTTTATACGGAGAAGGGTTAGCTGATCAGCCAGATCACGATTATCCAGAGTCCCAATGAAGGGTTCAACATGTTCACGGGCTATGTCCGGGTGTCGTGGGTCCTTGATCGGCATTTTCGCGAGTAGACCAGCAACATTCAACCGATGTAAGTACTCGATCGGCGTCTCGTCGGATCTTTTCTTCATGTGGTAGTACTGTCTAGCGACAGACACCCCCGAATTGCAATACTGTTCTTCGAACTCTTCACACAAACGAGGCCACTTCAAACGCACTTCTCGACTCAGTTGTTTAAGCCAGTTCTTGGCCGGCACTTTCATTAGATCAGCGAAGATCAGGTATCTCTCACCTTCCGGTGTCTTGTCCCTCAGAAAAGCTGATTTAGTCCGACTTAACCACGCTCTGGCCTGATCGTCGTCCGTATCCTTGCCGGTGAAATCTTTCAATTCCGAGATTGCAGACATTCGCACTCGGGTGATCGTTCCGGATTCACTGTCAAATGCCTGCGCGGAGGCCATATTCGCCCTACGAGGCATCTCAATGTCCAGATCATCTGGATCGAAATGCTGACTGATCTCGCCTTCTGACTCCATGTCCACATCACTCCGTGGGGGTGATCTGTGAAATCGATCTTGGTGATCGGCCTGGCATATCGATCGAACAACTCCAGCCAATCGGACTGATTCAATATCCACGTCCACGGGTCTCTTGACCGGTTTCTCAACGGATTGATTCATGTTCGATGCTGATCGCCATGGTTGTCCTTGCCCAGGTGTGTACTGAGGCAATCCATATTGTTCACACAAATCGGTTCATCATAGTCGCAAACATGGTTGTCAATTGCTCTGGGACCTCCGGCATGTTGGTATGACCAGTGCTGGAAGTCGGATTGGTCTGTGGCACTTCCTGAGCATCTTCAAAACTATCGTCCGATCCGACTCGACCAGGTTCAGGATTCTCTTCTCTTCTGCGACTCGATCTTGGGGTCGATCTGCTGGATCCCTTTCGGGCCCAACGTCATACATGTGATCCAAACCGAAAAGTCAGTGGAGGCCGCTCCAGATTGTGACGACGATTGATATATCGACTCAATATCCATAAGATACTCAACCAACTGAGATCGGTACGAAGGATCCGCGATCGGCGACTGAACCACTGGGTTCGCCCCTAGTAACGAGGCAAGGTGATCATACAGAGTTGTCATAGCTTCTCTGATCGTCCCTTGATCCAGATCGAACAGCATATTCGCGTCGAAAGCACCAGTAGTGAAACCAACTTCGTCGATCTGCGCCAAGAGGTTCCTGATCAGATCAAGTTGACTGCCTGTGATCACCGGCCGGGTCGCTCGACCTTCAAGCTTCCCGATGATCTTAGGTTTAATGATCTTCATCACTCGGTTGGTAGCCAGGAACTTGTGAAACTCTCGAAGATAGAACAGTCGTTCCACATCTTGGACAGTGGTCTCCTCGGCTGGTTCGATCTTCTCTTCGTCTTCCTCGAAGATCTTCGGTTTAGGTTTCACATATTTTTTTGGTGGTTCACAATGATCCGCCCCCATGTTTTTCTGTCTTTTTCCATTTTCTTCTTATGCATAGGATCAAGGTTAGCATCTCGATCCTTTCCCGGGTTACAGTTAACTTTACTATAACCCAGATCGGCCCCGATCGGGGCCACGTGGGGAGTTGTTTCATCTTTAATCTTGACCTGGCATCCTACCAGACCAGGTCGATCATCGCTTCCTTTAGATATGGACAGCATCGGAGGCGATACACCCTTCTCCAATACACCCGAAAAAGTTTCCTCCACTTTGATTTTCACATCTTTTTCATCATCAAAGGAATCACGGTGATATCCTGAGTCACCAAGTGATCCGGGCACGCGCACCATTGTGGTGGAGCCGATTTCCAAATCCATGACCGAAGTCTTGGGTGGAATCCGGATACCCACTGGCCCGGACGACCAACTATCGGAGGGGGTACTCCGTCGATCCTGATCAGCATCAGAATCAGATGAATCACCATTGTGGTGACTGATCTGATCCTCCCGGTCATCTGGCCGGTCTTCATGCGCGTCAGGATCTATGTTTATCTTCATCTCACCTTGTGTACCCGTTGATCGGGGGTGGTTACACTCACTTAGGTGGACTCGGTGACGAAAACGATGATCTTGATCAGGTCGGAGGGGATGACCTTCTCGAGACGGGGGGTGTCCTCGGGTGGAAATCTTCACCGGAGAACGGGTTGGGGTCGATACTTAATCAGTATCTAGGCACTGATCAGGAAAGTTCGTCTGATCAGGCCAGCCAATGAGAGAGAGATAATACGAAACCAAGAAAACGCGATCAAACCACGATCTTCCACAGTAATCCACAAACGTTATCTCCACAAAACCTTTTCCAATATTATTGACGTGTTCCAAACACGTGTGCGTTGAGGGTGAGGTTCGATCACCTAAAACAAACCCGTCGGGGGTCTTCCGGTAAGCCAAAATGCGTCTAAGCGCGTCTTAACCGGGAATTAGTTGAGCAAGAGGGGACTAATCAACCCTGTGCTCCCAATGACCGCAACACGTGGCGGAGCGACTCTTTGCTTTAGGGGGAAAATCAAAACCTGTTATTATATATGCAATGTCCTATACCTGTGTACCGTACATCAACTCATGCCTGACTTATACTTCGAACCTATTTACTTCGTCGCACGGTTGCGTAGCACCACCTTGCCCATCCTGGCTGCACCTTCAAGCTGATCTGTACCACTTCTGCCCTGATCACGACCCGACTCTTCCAAAAGATCTTCGACCCATCCCGATCTTCGACAAACAACCTTGAAACCACTTGAGATCTGCTCTTCAGCACTTGTCCACTTCGTATATAGTCCGACCAAACCGAGAACTTACTTGCCCTTGCATCTGAACGCTGATCAGAGGCTGATCAGCCCTGATCACGATCGGCATAGTGATCAGCCAAGTGATCAGGTGGTGATCAGGCCGATCAGCCCTTGATCACCTCGGCAACGCTGTGGGTCATCATCATCACGGCTCAATTCATCTGCCAAACCATACTTCCGACCTTTATACCCCGTCGGGGCAACCATAAAACACCGATCTCGTCTGATCAGGCCTTGCCACGTCATCTTCGGACAAACCCATAGGTTATCATCACTCACGCAGCCTGTCACTCCACATGCCCGACTTCGTTCTACATCTAATCTTCATTGCTCGGACATAATAAGCTGATCAGGCCAGAACTTCGTGTCATGATCAACTTCAACCACTATACCATTCATAGATCGGCTGGACGGCTGTCCTTGACACGTCATGTCAACAGTTGCTCACTACACCTTACATCCACGGGAACTCCACTTAGTAATTGTGACAACGATCTTGACCGTGATCTCCACTGTTACATCGGTGTCTGGGACTGGGCGTAATGACAGTGCTTGGCTGATTTCTTCACATCGTGAATACCCGTTGTCCGCCACCTTTTCCTCTTAACTGTGATCAGCCTTTTCCCACCCATCAACAATCATGTGTTGATGGGTGTTCTATCGTCACCAATCAACGGCCATGTGTGGTCCACTTCAGTCTCAATATTTTCCGATCGCTTTACGACAGCCGCCCCTGAGACTAACTGCAGCCGCGCAACGACTGCAGTTCAACTCACTCACTTCCAAACTTCCTCTCTGGCGACGACCACCATGGCTGATTCGAGCCGATCTTCTCTTCCTTCTTCGTCTTCTTCGGCTGCCCGCCCAATCGCTGCCTCGCCTTCCGTTTCCAGCTCGACTACTCCTGCGATCGCCCCGATCACGACTTCGGCGTCGATCACGACCAGCCTCATCCGACCAACGACGACCCTCACTTCGTATCGCCCGTCTTGGAATCCTCCCGCTCGACCTTCCTCAGATCGCCCCCTCCGGTACTTGGAACAGCTCGCTCGCCTATTAGATGGATCGGGTCCATTCACGTTGGGGTCCGTGGAGGCTTGCCGGCTACGGTCGGAACTCCGAAGTGCAATTCCCGAGTTGGTTTCTCTGTATGATACCAATCGGGCACTTAACGCTGAGTTATCCGACCATCGGATCGTTGCCGATTCCTTGGCACATGATTCTGCTGATCTGGCTGCCCAGCTGTCGACTCTCCGGCTAGATCGCGACCGACTTGACCAAGACTTGCAAGACATGACTGATCGCGTTCAGGGTTTGACGATGGAGCGTGATCAGTTATCAGCTGACCTCGCTGCTCTGCGCCTCTCCAGACCTTCAGACACCGTCGCCTCTTTACAGTCGCTGATCGGTTCGCTGACTATTACCGTCCGCCGTCAAGGTACGTTTATCCCGTTCACTTCTTCTGTAATCCGTATTTGACTCTCCATGTTTATTTCCAGACGAACGTATTGAGGCGATGAAAGACTCGATGGTCGAGATGGTGGGCCATCTACAACGGCTCGATGATCACCGTCTCGACCGTGATCAGCTGCTTCGCGACAAGATCTGCACTGCCGAGGACGTAGAGCGTCGGGAGGTCGAGGCTCGCTATTCGGATGAGCAGGTCCAGCTCCTGGTCAAGCAACTTTCCGATTCTCGCATCGGCCGCGCCGACATACAGAAAAGGTTGTGCGAGAGTCGGAAAGCAGCTGAAGATTGCCGGCGCGAGCTTAATCTTGCTCGGGTTAAACTTGAAACCCTAGAGCTCGATGATCGCGCCTGGCTCCAGCATAACGCCGACCTGAGAAACCTCGCGGTGCAGACTATGGAGAGGTGGACCAAACCGAACACCGGTTCGGGGTCAGTTCGGACGGCCTTACAACGGCTTCCTGGGCTGATCAGCTCCTTTACTCCGTCTGGGACACCCCCACAGTCTCCAGAGTCTGCCCCACCATCACCAGCGTCTTCCGTCGCTTCCTTGCCGACCCATAGTGCTGATCAGCCCGTGATCAGCACTGCAGCGGCTTCTGCGTCCACTCAATCTCGTTTACCAGCGACTTCGAGATCAGCGCCTTCGGTCTTGAATTCTGGGAAGCGCAAGCAGACCAGCTCGTCAAAGAAGAAGATGGCTCCCGCCAAGCGATCACGCCTTGCGATTGACTCGGACGACGAATCGACTGATCGGGACGAGAGGACGTTGTCTGTTTTGGCCCGATCGCGCAGCACTGATCGCCGTACTCCAGCGCCAATCCTTTCGGGCGTAAATTCGTTGGCCCAGGCCGTTACTTTGCTTGAGTCAGATGACGAGGATGACGATGATTTTGAGGAGGAACAACCGGTTCAAGCTGATCCCAACGTTCCTCCAGCGGCCCATAGGGCAGTGATCGCCCCGCCGCTCAATTTCACGGGCGTTTTCATCCCGGCGAAACAATCGTCGATCGGGCAGGACGATTACAGTTATAATCCGAACCAAAGGTTCATGGATCTGTACGTCGTCATGCAGGGCAAACCGACTTCTGCTCATATGGCAACACGGAAACCTTGGAGTGCTGATCAGGTATGGGATCTGACGCCTCAGGTTCTTGCTGTGAGGCAGAAACTCGTCCCTCGCTTGTGGTCCCGCCCGCCAGGCTGGATCTTTCCGACAAGATCGCCGGCGCCCAAAGACAAGCAGTGGCAACCGAAGGTGCTGACCAGAGGCGCTATTGAGCTTCTGATCGATTCAGCACCTTGGGATGTCCTCCTGACACCTATGCCTGGGCTGGCGTTTCCCGATCACCCTTGGTTTGTTGAGCTGCAGGGACGTTTGGCCTTGTATTACCAGGAACACATTCAAGCGATATGGGAGGCGACCCACCATTTCCCGATCACGGCGGCGATGCGCAAGGACGCGTGGATCGAGCATTACCATCATGCTCGCAAGCGTCGACGCACCAAAGCCGGGGCTGCTTGGGCCGCGATCTGCGATTATATTGTCAACGGGATTCAGCACGGCGAGTGTGATCTGGACGTTTTCCTGTTTCCTGGCGTGCTGCATTTACCTGTTCGTCGAGCGGGATCGCGAGGACTCAAGGCTGACGGCGGGGAGTGGTATCCCGGTTATGGGCATCTAACTCCGGTCGCCACGTTGCGTGATTGCCTGATCTGGACCGATCAGCAGGAACCTTGGCGGAACCAGTTCCGATCAAGCCCCATGGATCATCCAGGGTTCGCGGTTTCTCGCCTGCGCACTAAGTATGGCCTGTGATCGTCGTGACAACCAACTTTTATTTCGTTTTCCATAATCACTAATATATCACGACAGTTCTTGATGATTTTCGCGTTCCATATTCACACTTCCTGTTCATGTCTCATTATCGTCTCCATCTTGTATGTCGGTCGCTCTCATGTATACAGATATAGTTCTTGTGCATTATATGTATGTATATGTATCCGTTTACTCCAAACCAGCTCAACCACCCTGATCTCCACTTGTCCGATCATCGCATTTGGCTGATCAGTCACAATGTGTCAACCCAGGCTATTGAGATTCCTGGTTGCCCTCTTCGTGGGTTTGCATCACTCCAAATCGATTTCGTCTCACCCGATCACGTTCAAATTCTCTTAATAGAGCTCCACAGTTCAGATCACGCTCATCTACCCACTCGGGATCGTCATAGCACTTCCACCGAACCAAGTAATCACGATGGGTTCGGCCAAATCGGGTCCTCTTGCCTGATCGGGTATCCAAAACCTTCTCAACTTCGAATTCGTTCGGGTCCAACGTTCTTTCCCAACTGTCTTCGGGTAAGAGAGCTTCGTCGAAGTCAAACCTTGGCTGATCATCGCATGACAGTCTGGTTTTAGGCCGATCAGGGTATTATCGAACCAGTTTCAGCTTAGACAGATGGACGATCGGGAAGATTCCGTAATCGGTGCCTGCAGTGATCAGCCGAGCGGCATGATCACCGATCAGTTCGGCTATACGGAACGGTCCATGCCACAAATGTGCCAACTTCTTGGCATATCCTTCTTTCCCGCGATTAAAGTAAAGTCAAACCCTTGATCCTGGCTCGATATTATGCGAATCGGCCTGATCATTGTTCCGATCAGCTCTTCCTTGGATGGCCCTCCGCAATCGTTCGTTGACTTGCTCCCGCGCATGTTGGTAGTGACGCTGGAGTCCCATACGCCACCGACGAGCTTCGCGATCTCGACCTCGGGTGCATCCAACAGGGATCACCGACTCGATGGTAGATCGGGGGTCCCAACCATACGCCAGGTAGAATGGAGTATCTCCCCTGATCCGATCAATAGAGGAATTCAACGCAAACACCAGTCTCTCCGCATATTCATCCCAATCTTGTTGAGCGGAGTCCGCGACATACATCTTGATAGCTCTAGTTAGCGTCTGTACCATCCGTTCGGCTTTACCATTCGCCTGCGGACGATATGCCATGATCGCGCTCTGTTTCTGGCCAAGCATCTGATTAAATGATCGGAATACTTCGGCCATGAAACCTGGTTCGCGATCATGCCTGATCACTTCACTGGCTCCAAATCGTCGAAAAACACATTCTTCATAACTGCAAGCGACTTGTTGAGCTGTTCGGGTAGATCCCGCTTTCGCGATCACCAATCCCGTGAACAGATCAGTCCAGATCAGCAACTCTGTATTGCCCTTGAACGATTTTGGCAGGGACGGTATGTGATCCATCGCTATCACTTGGAAAGGGTAGGTCGCCTGGATATTTCCAGGTGATCTACCCCGGATGGTTGGCATACCTTTTCCAGTTTCGCAGTCCGTACATGTCCCGACAAACTTTTGTATACTTCGATATAAACCTCTCCAATGAAAATGTTTACGGATCCTGTGATACGTTCGACCTACGCCCTGGTGGCCACCCTCCAAACTGACGTGATAATGGCGTAAGATATCAGCTTGTAAAGTCCGGGATCACGAGCCTTGCCGATCGGTCCAGATCCGCATCGGCCTGATCAGCTTGAGCATAGTAAAACAATAGATCATTTTCGTCGATCTCGTAGTTGGACGCGATCTTGGCACAATCTTTTGCTTTACCCTGGATCAGCTTCTCCAGATCACCCTTTAGAAACGCCTTCAAATCAACGATCCATTTTTCCTCGTCTTGAGCCTTGAGAATTCTTTCGATCCGCATCTCCTGTACTATTTCTTCTGTCAGGCTTTCTCGAAAGAGTGATCTGTTGGGCGGTGATCAGGTTCGTGATCTCGTCATAATCAAGATCTGGGCTGCTTCCTTTTCGTCTTCCACACGGATCAGCTCAGGCAGCCTATTGATCTCCACCTGTTCTTCCAGCAATGCTTGATCAGTAACTATTGATCCGGCCTGATCACGCATAGCCATAGTGGCTAGGTGATCTGCGCTCCGATTCCAATCACGTTTCACATGTAAAAGATCATGTCTTAGCCATCCACGTAAAGCTTTCATAACGCGATCGTTCAGTAGCTTCAAACGCGGCGCTTTACAGTCGATCTCTCCAGTGATCTGCCGAATTACCAGGTTTGAATCTCCGCATATGATTACTCTTCCGATCTTTTGCTCTTGCTAGAGATCCAAACCTAGCAGCAGACCACGATATTCAGCCTCATTGACCGTGATACCTGGAGTATAATCTGAACCGGCCGATATAACAGTCCATTCAGGCAGTTTCCATAACAACGCGCTATACGCCCCTACGCCTTTCTTCACACTCGCTGATCCGTCAAAACTTACAACGATCAGATCTTCCTCCGAGCCGACGATCGGTGGGGGTATAGTGATCGATTCACGTGGTTGCTTCCGAGGAGCGACCTCGATCAGGGCTCCATCGACTTCTGATCGGGGCGTGATGCTGGCTGCTAGTGTTCCAAGAATTTCTTCTTCGCCCTTGGTGCACTTGATGATTTCCAAGGTCCACTGAGATAACACCGCTGCCCATCGCCCCAGTCTTCCATCTAAACCACTCGCGGACAGTAACCACGCCAAACTAGATCGCCTGGATAATACCTTAATTGATCTAGTTACCAGCATAGAGTAGCAAACATCCAATACACGTAATAATGCTAGCACTTCTTTATCCACAATACCATAGTTAACTTCATTCGGTTTTAATGTTCGGCTTGTGAACGTCACCGGGCAATAAACCCCATCGTGATCTTGGACCAGTGCGGCCGATATTGCCCATTTACTGGCATATAGGATCCCCACGGGAATCTTCTCCGGATCGAAGTGTTTCAGTATCGGCGTCGAGATCATCTTCGCCTTTAACATACTGAAGGCTACCATAGCTCGCTTCATGTGGTCCTCTGATCCTGGCACAGTTCGATCAATCAGTGATCCAGTCTTGAGATCCGCTTCAGTAACTCCAACTTCGTGATCAGTCTCAACTGGTGATCCTCCTACCCGATCACGTTCTCGTAGTCCATGATAATCAACTTCCTTCAGTTCATATAGTATAGCGGTGTAAATCGAGAAGTCTTCGATGAATCTGCTATAATAATTCAGAGATCCGAGGAAGGATTGCATGGCCTTCAGTGATCGGGGGAAAGGTAAGTTGCTGAGAGCAGCCAGATCTTTCGGGTTTGCTTCCAATCCTTAGATCGACACGTTATGGCCGAGGTAAGCGACCTTGGGTTGACCCCAGAAACTCTTGACCACACTGATCGACAAATTCCAGCGCTCGCAAGTGTTCAGGAGTCGTTCGACCTTATCGCATAGCATATCCCAGGATGTTGCTGTGATCAAGATATCATCTATGTATGATCGCCTTCTCAACACTGATCGGCCCTGATCTTGGTCTGGTTCACCTTAAAGCCGAGATCTCTCGAGCGCGATCAGTCATCGAACCACCCAGAAACCACTAGCCATATCCAGCAAACAAAACCATAAAACTTTATCCAGATCTTCTAATAAATC
>MIQA02006700.1:0-11862 GCA_001887855.2 Sclerospora graminicola
CACAAAACGTGAATGCGACAAATAAACTCTCCTTCAAATCATGCTAAAAAGTGTTCGAACTTTTTTGCGGCTTGGTCCTTGGATTTCGCAGGAAATACTCGTACATAGTTCGAGGAATGATCCACAAACACAGTCAAATATCTGTTTCAACGTCGATCCCTTGGTGTAATCGGTTCTTTTAAATCGCTGCAGATAACACCACCGATTTTGTCTATCGGTGAGTTCTGCCCACTGTCCTGCTTCGGCTGTTTTGTCCGCGTTGCCTTGCCCTCGGCACAGGTCAAACAGTTAGGTCTGCGTTTTTCTGTCAGTCTAATCCCAGATGCTGGGTCCTTGGCTAATCTCTCCACAGTATTATACGACAAATGCCCTAATCGTAAGTGAAAGTGATGTAGCGATCCCTCCTGCGGATCATCACACTCGTTATTCTCCATAGCTGTCATTACCATATTCAAGAACTTTTTAGACGTGCTTAATTCTTTCATCAACTTCAGCCTTGCCGTAAACACACAACCGGTTACTTCCACGTCAGACAATATGTTGTTCCCATGCATCATCTGCATATTTTTTTCAGTATTTGAGTGTACTCACTTGTTTCTTCAAATTTCCAAGCGAAATAAGGTTCTTGGCTAGGTTCGGAGCATAGTAGGCTTTGGTAAGCAATAACGTTGAGAATTCAGTCTTCAATCGCACTTTCCCGACTTTCGTGACCTTCAATTTTGCTCCGTCAGGTAATAACAAGTCTTCATCATCGTTATAAGCTCTAGCGTCTTCTAAAAATATTTCACTCGATACAAGGTACCGGCTAGCACCGCTATCAATGATCCAAACGTCTTCATATGTTAATATGTCCTTCTTCGCTACATTTCCGGACTTTTTCCATATTCAATCGTCGATAACACGAAATACTTCTCGTTGTTTTCGTCACCTCTTGCTCTCGGCTTGCGCTCAAAATACTTGTTGATTTCTTCGGTTTCCTTGTCCACAATACCTCTGTGTATGTCCATCCATACCACAACCAAAACACGTCCTTTTCTTCTTCTTTTCATCCACAAAATTCATAATGTTTCTTGGTTGGTATTTCATCTTTACCGCGTCGTCTTCTAACTCTTGCGCCCATGCAATGAGTTCCTGCGCGTGTAGTATATAATCAATACGCTTCGGGTTGTAGCGTATCATCAACCCCATTTTTAAACCAGGTGCTGCATATTTAACAATGTTTTCCACATTCAAACGTTCGTGAGATCTACTCTCGCGCGCTAAATCCACTAAGTACAAGAAATGTTGGGTCCGTGACCTCCGAACGCCCTTTTCTTCTGCGAATAACGCTGCCGCTTGTTGGTGGGTTACCTTGAATGCGTGAAATAATTGATCCAATACGAAATACAATTCTTGAGATATTTGCCACCAAGTCACAATGTTTGCCTGAAAATAACTTGCCGCTACGCCCTCCAGATGTATCCTCAATTTGTTTACCTTGTGTCCATTCGAAACCAGATCATAACCGCGCAACTTCGATTGTCTCGATGAACAGGTAGGCCCACTGCCTAAATCCTGCTCCTAGTCCGGGATAAATGTCCTCTCCCGTGAAACTTCTTATCGTCAATTTTGGAACTTTCATGTTCCCATTCCAACGCACATTGTTTTCCGGCGGGTCTATCGTGGTTGTCAAACGTCCTGCCCGCTCCTTGGTCGTTCCTTCCTGGTGTCTGCCACTGCGCACCACGTTCAATGCCGTTGTCTCCACCCAAATCTTACATAGCCATTCTTTTACCGAAAGGACCGTAGTTTTTGACCGCTTCTTTAAAATGCTGCCGTTATCGGAGCCTTTATTCGACTTGAGTGATGCAATGAAGGCACAATCTTGTGACTTTTCTTCCTCCATTGCACCAATCTTGCTTTCCAACCGCTTCATATATTCCATTATGGCGGCATTATCCACTCTTTCTTCAGCCATCCTTCACTTAGATAACCACGTAAACACGAAAATAAACGATAGAGATTAAACCAATGTCTCCCTTTGGCACAGGGTGCTTCCGCCGAGATTCGTACTTTAAACGAAAACTTTTGTAAACTTCGAAAAACATAAAAATCCAGTCCTAAGCCCCGCAATCGTGGGCTCATAACCTGTAGGAAAGTGTAGTGTACTGCGTAGATATCCTTAACTCCGTATGTAGCAAATAGATACCGATTAGTGTATTCAAGCGCTTTCTTGTAGTGAAGTGTGTTCCCTATCGGTTAGTATAAGGCCCGTCTCTTGAATCAGATAAATGTAGTCAAGTGACTATCAGTTACTGTTAGTACGAGGTTCGAGGGAGTTCGCTCAAGGAGGCGTAAGGTATTCCGGATGTTCTGTTTTACTCGACAAATAAGAAAATATTTATTATGTAAAAGGTTAAGTGTAATTTCAGCTAAAATACTACTTAACCTAAAATTCACAATATGCAAGAAACCACGACAATCTCGTTAGCAGGAATTTAATGTCAGTTTTCATCACAGATCACATCATCCTAAATTTCAACAATTCAGGCACCGACCGTAACGGTTTTACAATTCCTCTATCCTACAGCATAACATTGTAGAAGTGCATAGTAGGGACAGGTCACTCCTTTATTACTATTAAGTACGATTAAGTACAATTACACATATTCATTAAAGTGACTTAGCTACAACTAATGACGAAACCCAACAGGTTATGAGCCCAACCGAGGATGCTGATTGGTCGGGACCACGGGTCAAGCCCGTACCCAGAGAGAAAACAAGGAAATAACTGGATCCACCCCCTTCGACATTGTCGCATTTCGTCATCAAGAATCAAGAGGATTTTTGAAATAAGCAACGGGATCTTCTTCCGCGTACGCCGAATATCGAGCGACACACCCGAATCAACAAGAGGAAGAAGACATGGTAACTAAGGATAGGTGCAAAGAAGCAACGGGCTCTTCCTCCGCATACGCCGAATATCGAGCAACACATCCGAATCAAAGAAGACATGGTAACTAAGGACACCAGTCGGGCCATTCGAGTAGCTGAGTTTACGGGTGCCGAATACTGTGTGATCTGGAAGATCAAGAAGATAACGGCAAAGTTTGCTGCACTAGGGATGCTGGCGTAAGTAGAAGGCATGAAAAATTTGAAGACGCGCTGAAGAAGAATGCTGAGCGATGTTGGGATATAAAAAAACGGAAGGTGCATTTGTTCCTAGTGGATTCACTAAGCGCAAAACCTGGCGTTAAGACTTAACAACGCGATCGAGTCCGGACAGTCGCATCGCTTATATACTGTATGGCGATATTAGACTGTATACTGTATGGCGATATTAGCTGAAGTCGATGGAATGCCGCCGCGGAACAAGCTTGACGTACAGCAAGAGATGTTAAGTATGGACTGCGAAGAGATCAGTGCGTGGAGAACTACATCAATGATATCGTAAAGCTTGCCGTAGAAAGCTGGTGGCCCCATATCGGATGAGAAGTTCGGAAAAATATTGAACTGGTAACGAGTATTCAAGGATGAAGGCGCTGAATCCTGGCGCATTGTTAACACTGGCTCAAGTGAGAAACCGATTGCTCTAAGCAAAAAGGAAGAATGACTACACTGGTCAACGACGTGATGGAGCGCGCGGGATTGTACTTCAAGTTAACAACGTCGAGGCCCGCAGGGCGGGCCACAGACCAAATCATAAGAAGCATGAGAAACATGAGCAACAATAGAAACGTTAAAAATTCTCTAAGGCGGAGCCAGCAATGAGCCTGGACATTGGGAACGCGATTGTACCAACGTCGAGGCTCGCAGGGCGGGCCACAGACCAATCATAAGAAGAATGAGAAACATGAGCAACAATAGAAACGTTGAAAATTCTCTAAGGCGGAGCCAGCAATGATCCTGGACATTGGACACGCGATTGTACGAACGTTTGGAAGCGCAATGACAACGAGGGAGCTCACGTTATCGAAGTCGGTTGACCAGCCGAAGCCATGGAAGTGGCCGCAGAGGTGGCCGTGGCAATAGCAGTCCAAGACAAGAAGGACGTTATGATAGGCGAACACATTATGGAGGACAAGACTTTGCTTCTAATGGTGACAACTGATGCCGAAGAAACATTGAAATGCATTGATGAATGGAAGCTCGACTGTGAAAGCCAGGTCCACTCATGCAGTGTAGGCGAATGCTTCACACACCTTAAAGAAGTTGAAGGAAGACTGTAATGGGGTGCCATTACATAAGTGATATTTAAGTAGAAATATCACAGTTCAGTTTCAGACTTAATGCCCGAAATGCGAATATTGGATTATAAGTTGTTATAATCCATCCTGAGAACAGATTCTGATATTATTATCGAATCTAACAAGTAATCTAATGATAAAGATATCATTAGATCAGTTTTATACTACATGTTACTATGATTAGTCTAGGTCTAATTATACTAGTTAGCTCTTAACCATTCATAAATATATTCACTCTTAAACTTACCTTCTAGTACTCAAGTAGCCTTAGGTATATATATTAATATATACTTAAGTGATCGAATATTTAATACACTAATTAGTCTGTATTAAAGTTTATCTAAGGTAAACTAAGGAGGACCAAATTTTCATTTGGTCCTACACAAATTGCACGCTTCCTCACTGCAATCTTACAGTGTAAGCCGCGTAACAGTAGCCCTGTTACACCTGGTAGCACTTTGTGGTCCGTCTAAACGACCACTGTTGACGCGTTCCGTTAGTTAACTAGCGGAACGAAGGTTTAAGAGCCGCTGGCTGTCATGACAACAGCCAGTGAACGTGAGCGTGAGCGTCAGCTCGCGCAAGACTTAGTTATGGAAAACTTCCCTAACTGGCTGTGATCACAGTGACCGAGATGATTCGGACCATAGGGCCCGAAATCATCACTCTCCTCCGTGGTAAAACCTCGGAGGACGCTTTACCGTTTCAAGAAAATGTATGTCGATCCTCAGGTGCGCAATGCAATATTGCGCTCCCAAACGGCGGCGGCACAGCAGCGCCCGCACCTAGTGCGAGCGTTGAAGTAGTAAAAGCGCGGATTCCGCCCTTTACTGGCGAAGGGGGTGAACCCCTTCGTAGGTGGTTCGCAGAGGTGGAGGATGCTCTCTCTGCGCAAAAGATTGTGGACCCGCGTTCACAAACTTATTTCGCCACCACATGCCTAGTTGGTCGCGCCAGGGCATGGGCGATGAGCCGCAGATCTACTGATGGATCTGCGTTCCTGACGTATCAGGATTTAAAAGCTGAGCTAAAGGTCAACTTCGAAGCTCCAGAAATGGAGCTTAGCTGCCGTGAAGAGTTCATGGAACTCAGGCAGGGCAAGCTGAGCCTACATGCGTACGCTCAGAAAATACAATATTTGTTATCAAATATTGTATACGAGCCGGTGCCCCCTGCCATGCAGGTCACCGCTTTCATGAAGGGACTGAATGACGGTCCCATCAAACAGAGTCTCTATCGGGTTCCCCCAAAGACTCTGAGGGATGCTATAGACCAAAGCATCCGGGAGGAATTCAGCATGCGCCAATCAGCAGCGCATGCTGGGGTTAGTCGGAAAGCGCAAGCGCCTTTCGACTTTAACATGCCGCCAATGCAGCATGTTAATACTAACCAAAACTTCCAATCGAGACGAAGTTCACACTTCGTCCCGAGACACCAACACCCACGCCAGAACGCGGGCGGAGGAGGTCCAGAACCTATGGACCTATCGGTTGCAGTTGCCTCAACTCCGAGGCAACCGAAGAACAAGAAGTTCCTTCGCTGCAATCGATGCGCGAAGATGGGCCATTACGCCCATGAATGTATGGCGCCGCGTCCGGCACCACGCAGTCAGCGGACTAGACAGTCTGCTGGCAAGCGACATCAACAGGGGCAACCCTCTGTTGATGCAAAAAACGTCAACAACCAGTAGGGGCAGGGCGCCCTACTGGACGGGTTATCTCACATGCCGACATCGGGCATGTGATAATAGCCCCAGACGGGACTATGTCCTGTCAACGTGTGCAGGGTGAAGAGAAACCTCTCATCACCCTGGAAGTGAAGCCGCATGGAAACGATGTCCCCATGCGTGCTCTGTTTGACACAGGAGCGTCAAACAATTTCGTTAGAACTGAGGTCCTAACGTCGTTGAACTTCGAGGAGATACAATCTCCAAGAAGCATGTTGTCAGTCCGGTTAGCAACAGGTGCAACCGTGACTATACCAAAGCGTGTAATTCGCACACGCTTCGAGTTAGACGAACTGTCGTTCGAGGACGAATACATCGTCCTCGATCTTGACGACAAGTTCGATGTAATCTTGGGCATCCCTTGGATGTCCAAGCATCAACCAACGATCGACTGAGTTAACCTGTCGATCGACCGCGGCGGTCTCACAGGATCTGATCACCCTGTGAGTAATCCGGCTGTATCTAATGATACAACCGCAGAGTCAGACAGTCTGGTGGGTAGCGATGGCACCACCAGACCTGATCCGACTAGGTCAGCGGATAGTACACCCGCTGATCAGAGTCCAGAGGGACGCGAACACGCGACGAACGAGTCGTTGCGTGTCAGTAATGTGCGCGACACGGGTGCAAAGCACTCCCGTGTTGAAGTTGCTACTACGACCGATGACGGTCGTGGTAAAGAGAATGTACACGCGGTGGGAAACACCCACCGTAAAAAGAGCAAAACCATCACTGAAGCAAATGACTTCCGTGTCGGAAAATAAAGAACTCACGACTGAGAGCAGTCGTGAGTGCATGAGCACCATGGTAGACAGTGGTCACCATGAGGAAAAGGCCTTGTGCACGAGTGATGATCACCGTGCAACAGATCAGACGAGTGCGTCTGATCTCGCAGCTGTGTCCGTCGAGACGATCAACGTCTTGACGCAGACAGAGACCGGATTAGCTACCCAGGCTCTCACACTTGACAACCCTCCGAACTAAAGTTCAGAGGTAATGGCCCTTCCAGCCTTGAGCTGGAAGAAGTTCGTAAAGAACTTGCGCAATGATCAGATCGAACAGATCTGCGTCATTGTCGCATCTGATGAGGTTGTGGATATTCGTGAACGAATATCCACTTTGAAATTAGAAGGCATTGGGAACGAACTCGTTCCCAATGAAAAGAACGTTGGGAACGAACTCGTTCCCAATGAGCAAACCAAAGTTCAGCGCTTTGAAGCGCAGAGCTGGGAGTCGCTTAAGGCGACTTCCCCGTACTACGAGGTACTTTGGGAATACGCTGACGTATTCCCAGAAGAAGTACCTTGTGGCTCCCTAAAGATAAGGGAACTAGGCACGAAGCACTGTGTCACGCGGCAATGGCCATTGCCGCGTGACCAGGTCAAAGCGATCGACGAGTTCTTTGAAACTCGTCGTAAGGCGGGACATGTGCGGGAGTCTACCTCACCGCACTCCAGTCCCACCTTTTGCGTAAAGAAATCCACTGGTGGGTGGAGGATCGTTCATGCTTTCAATAAGCTGAACGCAGCCACGGTACCGGCGCAGACGCCGATACCGAGAAAGGATGTCATCATCGATGGCATGAGCGGGAGCACAGTTTTCAGTGCTCTCGACTTGAGGGATGGTTTCTACCAAATCCTCATGCGTGAGAAGGATATCCCTCTCACGGCTGTAAGCACCCCAAGCGGTATGCTTTGGGAGTGGCTTGTGATGCCGCAGGGGCTTCGAAATGCCCCTACCACCTTCAATAGATGCGTGACGCATCTATTGCGCCCGGTGCGAGAATTCGCACCGAGGTACTTTGACGACGTGTCCATCAACAGTAAGGCTGAACATGGTAAAACTGATGTAGATGTTCACAATGAACATCTACGTCAGGTGTTAGAGCTTATGCGCAAGCACAAGCTCTATGCAAATTTAAAGAAGTGCACCTTTGGTGCACCTGAGATACCCGTTCTTGGCTGCTTTGTGGGCAAGAACGGGGTGCGCCCTGATCCGGAAAAGATCAGGGTGATCGTTGAATGGCCTACGCCAAACAACGTCAAGGAACTTCGAAAGTTCGTTGGGTTGGCGACATACTTGCACAAATATTCGTGCAATTATGCCGGTTTAATTCGACCTCTTTCTCAATTACTTAAGAAAGACGTCGAATGGCACTGGGTATCCCAGTGCCAAGATGCATTTGATGCAGTCAAGCGTAGCTTGACTGAAGCTCCCGTCTTGGCGATAGCTGATAACGAGCGACCGTTTCACGTCGTTTGCGACGCGAGCGATTTCGCCATCGGCTGCGCCTTGATTCAGCGTGATCGCGATGATCGTGATCGCGTGATATTCTATCAATCTCGTCAGTTGCGACCAGCCGAGCGCAACTATCCAGTGCATGACAATGAACCCCTTGCCATGAAGTATACACTGGCAAAGTTTCGGATGTATCTCTTAGGAGATAGACCGTTTGTGGTTTACACGGACCATGCGTCGTTACGCACGGCCGTGAATTCACCACACATCTCTCAAACAATGGCACGTTGGCCGTCATTCTTTGCGGAATACGACTTCACGGTTGAGTATAAACCGGGAAAGTTGAACGCGATAGCGGATGCGCTATCACGACGCCCCGATTACGAGACGAAACCGTCCGTAATCGAGGCAACCAGTGCAAACGCAAAACGTTGCACTGCTCTGTCGTCGTCACTCGTACGACAGGTACGTCAAGCGTACGAAACAGACGAGGAAACTCGCCTGCTGATTGATTACCTAAGTGATCAATCTGATCGGAAGCGCAAGGAACTTCCAGAGTTCCTTCGCGCTTGCGTGCATCGTTATCGATAGCACGATGGTCTGTTGCTTTATAGCACAGACCAAGATGATGTTAGTCGCATCGTCGTGCCAAATGACGATGATCTCAAACATCAAATTTTGTTTGAGTACCATGATGCACCGATTTCGGGGCATCAAGGTCGAGAGAAGACGTATGCTTCTCTCGCACGCGATTTCTACTGGCGTAACCAGTATAAATGGGTACGTAAGTACGTACGCGCTTGCGAGATATGCCAGCGCGTCAAGCCTGCACAATCCGCGCAGGCTCCCCTCCAATCTCTGCCGGTTCCGACAGAGTGTTGGAAGTCCATTTCCATGGACTTTATCTTTGGTCTTCCGGCTGATCACAGTCGGAAAACAGGCATAGTGGTCTTTGTAGACCGCTTCAGTAAGATGGTTCATCTTGCTGCAGTGTCAGCGAATGTCACCGCTGCGCAAACGGCGCGGATATTCGTTGGCACGGTATTCCGCTTACACGGAATGCCGGAAAACATAGTCTCGGATCGTGATCCGAGATTCACAGGACGTTTCTGGCAAGAAACGTTCTCGTTATTGGGCACGCAGTTGAAGATGTCAACTGCGGATCATCCGGAAACGGATGGGCAAACTGAACGCGTTAACCGCGTTCTCGGAGACATGCTGCGTTCATACGCGCATGCCTTCGAGCAGTGGAGTGACTATTTGCCACTCACCGAGTTTGCAATTAACAACTCGGTGCATGCTTCTACAAAGCATACACCGTTCTATGTGAATGCCTTAAGGCATCCACGAACCTCAGCTTTACTTGGCGGTACGCCAAATCTAAGTGGGGAGGGACCCGCTCAAATTTTGAGCGAGTCGATGCGCAAGTTGCAGCTGCAACTTGCGAAGAGACTGACGAGCCTTCTACTGTTAACACAGTAGAAACTCAAGCGGCTTCAGACACTGAAGCTGCTTACGCGGAATATGTGTCTGCATCAATGGCTGCAGACAATGAAAACAACCCATCTACTGCTAATAAAGCAGTAGGTGAATTCGTATTACAGCGCCAAGCTGTAATACGCTATGTAAAAGATGCACTTGCTTCCGCTTTTGACAAGCAGAAGCAGAATGCAGATAAAAACGGAAGGAAAAACACAAATTCCTTTCAAAAAGGTGAATTAGTTATGTTATCTACAACTAATTTGCCTAAGCGGAAGTTGCTCCCTAAGTTCATTGGACCCTTTAAGGTCCAAAGTGTTAAGGGGAATGCCTACACTTTAGACATTCCCGCGGCCATGCGCCTCCATCCAACGTTTTACGTTGGGAGGCTCAAGCCGTACCGATCGTCTACGTCTTCGGACGAGACGCATCGCCACGGCGAATGCCGTGCTTCTTCAAGTCTCCCAAGAGAGACTTGTAATCGGTCTCCAACCGATTGTGAGAAGTCTGGAGAGTTTCCATCTCCGACTTTTGTCGATCGATCTCCGACTTCAGCCGATCAATCTCGACCAGCAGAAGATCATTCTTCTGCTGCATCACGAGATGCGCGCTCAGAATGTCGCGAATCTCGTCCCGATGAGAACGATAAGTTTTCATCGAGTGGCACATGTCCTCGCTCAAGGCGTTACAGTGCCTCTCAAGCTTGCGGAGCTGGTAACCATGCTCCGCAACAACAACGCCGAGGGAATTATCAGCCCCCGCCGCCCCTGATTGACAGTCAGGGGAACAAGCGTTACATTCTCGAGCGCTTACTATCGAAGCGCTCGGTTCCCTATAAGAAGGGGCAGCGTACCGAGTACCTGGTACGCTGGTTGGGATATTCCCAAGAGTTTGACTCTTGGAAACCGATTGAGGTGCTAAGGGCGGATGCCCCTGACCTCCTGCGTGAGTTTGAGAAGGATACTTCTCCTCAAACTCAAAAGAAGCGTCAACACTAGGTGTTGATGCTGGCGGCACATCAACACTAGGTGTTGGTGGCTGCAAAGCTTCGGTACTAGGTACCGATGCTTTAAGAGCATCGATGAGGCTCTTAACACTAGCGGGTACTGAGAAACCTCGGTACCCTCTTAGCTCCTTTTCAGTTAGACGAGGAGCTCCCGCGGGACAACACGGACACTTCATGTTAGAAGGAGCTCCGCAAGAGAATCCCTCTCTAATGCAAGTAAAATGGATAAACTCCATTTTTTACCTGAGCGTGAGTGCTTTAAGAAGCGCTCGCGGTTTATGTGAATTTTCTTCACGTAATCGTCGGGACCTTTGTTGTAATTCTCAACAAAGGCATTCCAACTCTGCGTAAGGGCGTCTTTATCGTCCCTATTCTTTCGCGACCCTTTCCGGTTCGTGTAATAACGAGCCTGAAAGAAAAGGTCGATGAAGTACCGACGTCTATCGTCGGTACTACGATCAAAATGACGATTGCGAAGGTCTTCGAAATCATCAAGCGCATTAATGTTTATTGACAATCGCGCTTGGTGTGCCCACCACTTCCGAGGGCAAGCGTCCATGCTGGGGTCCAAAACCCCACTTTGTACGGAACATGGCGTTCCGTACGACATGGTGATTCAGAAGCAGCGTAAGCCGCTTCTGCGCGTTGTTTCTTGGTAGGTGGAGCACCACCTGCCACCTCAAAGTCGTCTTCGCTACAACCTGGCAAATGAAGAGGACCAGGAGGATCTGTACGCTCCTCATACCACCGTTTCATGGAGTTGTCGCTGTCGTAATCGACGGCGTCAGACCCTACTTCGCCATCACTTAACGGCGAAGCAATTTTAGCGGGCTTAACCTCACTAGTATCGTTGGCAGGGCGGTATTGTCCTCGCCCTCTTTCTCGTAGTCCTATGACTCTCCGAAGAGGTCATTGAACTTCTTCTTGGACACCCGCCTTGCGGCAGGTGGAGACACGGAAGATGTTGCATTCGCGACATCTTCCCGCCCTCTCTTAGACACTGCTTCCGCAGCGTCTACTACGAGAGACAAGGGGTCTCTCGGCTTTGTCTTTCGCTTCGACGCTACATTCGGAGCGTCGGCATTCGATGACACCTCCGCACGTGATGCAGAGGTGATGACTGTCTTTGCAGTATCGGCAGCACCCGTAAGAGCGCCGCTGCGTTTGTCGACCATTTGTTTTCTTAT